>BOPN01003271.1:102500-115000 GCA_017312705.2 Penaeus japonicus | reverse complement strand
AAGAAGTCATCGAATTAGAAAAAAAAAAATAGCAGTCCAAGTTTATGATCATTATCCCACGTAGGAATGAGACGAATGTTTCCATAAAAGGTACATCTCAATGTTCATTTTTTTTTTATCTTTGAACAACAGCCTACGCGCTTGAGCGTACATTTGTTCATCCGACCATTCACAGAAAAGGTTCTTCTCAAATATATTGCATTTCGTTCTATGTCGGGGTGGGGAGGAGGAGGAGGAGGAAGGGGAAGGGGGAGGAGGAGAAGGGAGAGGGATGAGAGGGAGGAGAAGGAGGGGGAAGGGGGAGGAGAAGGAGGAGGAGGAGGAAGGAGGAGGGAGGGGGAGGGAGGAGGAGGAGGAGGGAGGAGGAGGAGGAGGTGGTGGAGGAGGAGGAGAAGGAGGAGGAGGAGGGGGAAGGGGGAGGAGGAGGAGAAAGAGGAGGAGGGAGGAGGTTAAATACAACGTTAAAAACACCTCTGTAAGTTAATTAAAATATTTTGTAATACATTTATCGTCTAATGAAAGGAAATGACTCCCCCCCCACCCACACTCCCCCACCCCACCCATCTATCTACCTGTTTTTAACATCTTTAACTATATTCTGACTATATCTAACTTTCAAAACCGAATCGTGTCTATATTTTCATTCTTGTGGAGGGAGAAAAACAGACTATTTCGAGTAGGAGTAAAATTGAATTATGCATGGCTGAGTCGATGGAAATTTTGAAGGTTTATCTCAGGTCCTTGAGAAGCTCGGGTTCGCTTTTTTTTTTTTTTTTTTTTGTGAAGTGCGTGATGGAATTATGAAATAGTTTATACGTTTATAAATGATAAGTATATAATAATCATGTTTATGAATTCATAAAAGTTATAATTGATAAATTATAGGTTTATAAATAATAATGGTAACGATACTGATAATAATGATAACAATAATAATGCTAATGATGACAATAATGATAATAACAATGATGATAATAATGATAAAAAAAACTAATGATAGTAATAATAACAATGATGATGATGATGATAAACACATAAACCTTAAATCCTCCAAAACTTATAAACATAATCATGCAAAGTTAATAAAACTGAATAATTAAAGCAATCCCTAATAAAACAGATCTATTAAACATTTCTCTGCAATAGCATAAATGAATAATATTGAATGCAACATTGAAGAATAATTAAAATTTATTTAGCATAGTTGGTCGAGTTGCCGATGCTGTGTTTTGCTTTTTTTTTTTTTTTTTTTTATGATGTTATTAACGTGTTGGAACTTCCTAATTTGAGTGATGGCATCCGACTCAGTGTAAGTAATTTACAAATAGTTTGTAAATAGGTTAGTGTGCATGCGTGTATGCGGGTGTGCGTGTTCACGTTTGTTCACGCCATAAGAACAATGAACAGAATGAACCTGCATTTTTATTATTATTATTATTGTTGTTTTTTCTGTCTTTCTTTCTTTTTTTGTTAGCCAATATGAAGGTAAATTCAATGTATACATACTTTTTTTTCCAAATTAAGTATATTTCAACCTAAAGATACCCGCGTAATTATAACCTTATTTGGATTTATGAATATTATCCTCTTTTATAGTTAATAATGACAGACTATTGAATATTCGGAGCATGGAAAAGCCTTCACAATATAGCTAGTCTAAATGCACAAATAATCCTTTATTCTTCTGAGATCCATAACCGGTGTCCATCGATTTCCATTAGTTATCTAAAAAAAAAAAAAAAAAAAAAAAAAAAAAAAAAAAAAAAAAAAAACATTTTACCTTTTCTTTCTATATATTAGAACTATGAACTTTGAGAAACAAACAAGCAAATTGCTATACTTGTTCATTCCAAACATGTCGGTATACAGAACAGCAGAAGAACACTAGTGTGTACAGTGTCTTAAACACGAATCATAACAGGCGTAAGAAAGCAAATTTGCACAAGTGAATGAGTTTTGGTTGTGCAACTTAAACCAAGATATCTTGCTCCAGGTTGGTAGGAAGAATTGCAACAGATAACTTTAGGATGTTTTTTTTTAAATTATCATGTTGTTTTTAAGTCCTCTTTTAGCAAAGTCTTCGGAATAAGCTCAAGTAATAAATTGCTAAAGTTATCCTTCTCATGAAAGTTGTTCTTGGTACTTGCTAAGCCGATGCAATAAATCTTGGTAGATATTGCTTTCCCAAATTCAGTAGGGAGGTTAAATTGGACCTACACATTATGAATTATTATGAAATCAAAATTGTTCACTGGATATTTTCTATTTGTTCGAATGCATTTGCTCAATTCTGTAGTAGTTCCTATCGTTTAATTAAACCTAGGATCATAATCCTACGGTCACATAACTAATTGCGTCATTGAATATGCTGTACGTTCGTTAACATGAAATTTAGTAAAGAATCTTCGAGAAAAAAAAAAATCCTGCAAAAATCCAGGATACTGGAAAGGTATCCAATAGCTTTAGGATATCGGTTTGAGGAGGATTAGGTCCCTTTACCCCTCCAGGAGTCCTTTCTCTGGTGTGAGAGAACGCCCTTTGCTGGTTGCAGTTTCTCTTGATTAAGCAAAGGTGCTGGTGATGTCAAGTCCACGAGGCTTGCGTGTATATTCGCGACGGCAGATTTGTTTATTGCAATTTCCAAGAGAAAGATTAGAGTATTGCAATATGACTTGAATCATATATATATATATATATATATATATATATATATATATATATATATATATATATGTATATATATATATATATCTGTCTATAAATTATTTAAGGCTCTACCACACATGCGGACGTGGATGTTGGAGGTAGTGGGTCACCCTGCGGGACGCCGCTTCGGTGCTGGTCCTCTTGGACCAACCAAAGCAACTAGTTACTTCTAGGGCTTGTTCAGGAAAAAAAATTGTTCTAAATGTAGAAGGAAATCCATCAGAATGCCGTATGGCTTTATACTTATGTACATACACGCGCGCGCGCACATACATACATACACACACACACACACACACACACACACACATATATATAAATATATATATATATATATAAATATATATATATATATATATATATATATATATATATATAGAGAGAGAGAGAGAGAGAGAGAGGGGTTGATAAATACAATATTGACAGTATGGGAAGGTCATGTTTTCTTTCCGCAAACCAACCTGTCAATTTTGATTGATTCAAGGCAGCTGTCAAAGACATTCTGCAATCATTTTCCTAACAATAATTTTTTTTTTAATGATAAAACAAGATATAACAGATAAAACAGTCCCTTAATATCACAAAACCAATTGATGAACAAAGCATTTCCGTAGAGCCAGATTTTTCGTCTTGTATACGAGTCAGACCAGGATGCTGAATTGGGTCTACGTAGAAGTCGACCCAACACATTTAGGAGCACAAGACCCGTGCATATTACGGCCCACTGCTTTCCTAGAGAGAGAGAGACAGTGTGAGTGTGTGAGTGTGTGTGTGTGTGTGTGTGTGTGTGTGTGTGTGTGTGTGAGAGAGAGAGAGAGAGTGTGAGTGAGTAAGAGAGAGAGAGAGAGAGAGAGAGAGACAGAGAGAGAGAGAGAGAGAGAGAGATTGAGAGAGAGAGAGAGAGAGAGAGAGAGGAGGGAGATAAAGAAAGAGAAAAAAAGATAGCGAGAGAAAGACAGAGTGAGAGAGAGAGAGATTGACAGACAGACAGACAGACAGACAGGCAGAGAGAGAAAGAAAGAGAACGGCGACCACCCCATATGTCTCGGCAACTGTAAACCTCCTTGGACATCTTACGGTGTTGTTTAGGTCACATTTCTCGCTCGCCCTCTGCCTCACAGGTGGGCTGACGTTTGCCTTTGTTCCCCGAGCCATCTGCAATGCAGCAAAGCGATGGAGGCCGACTGTAGCCACATACCCCCCATATGCCCAGCCAAAGGGTCCCAAAGCCAAAGACCCTCGTGAACAGCCTGCATCGTCGTCCATAGATGCCTTGCAATTCGTCCCCGTGAACCCCTTTACCTCGCGTGAATATTAGTGTCAATCACGCAAACAACTCTCTAAAGCTTATAATAATAATAATAATAATAATAATAATTAGTAAACCAAAATCGTTAATCCCGTAGCGGTTTATCTCTCTGCTCCTCAGGGACCCAGTATACGTTTTTTTTTTTTTTTTTTTTTTTTTTTTTTTTTTTTTTTTTCTTAGAGTCATCATGTCAATTATTTTCAATTACCTGATACAAACCAGTCTCCCCTTGCTCTGTCTGTCCTCTCTCAAGTGTGTTGACGTTACTTAGAAAAAAAAAGTAAATGATTAAACCCCGTACAGTAACGGAGAAAAAGAAAAAAATTAGTCGCGGCATCTGTTTATCTCGTGAAGATGCCGAGCTGACTTGTGTCAAACAGCAGAACGCAGTTGTTAAAACAGTACATTAAAATATCATTGTGCTTAATGTGATGTTGAGCATTGCCTTAAGTATCGGATTAACTCTCTCTCTCTCTCTCTTTCTTTCTCTCTTTCTTTCTTTCTTTCTCTCTCTCTTCTCTCTCTCTCTCTCTCTCTCTCTCTCTCTCTCTCTCTCTCTCTCTCTCCTTCTCTCCTTCTCTCCCTCCCTCCCTCCCTCTCCCTCCCTCTCTCTCCCTCCCTCTCTCTCTTCTTTTCTTTCTTTAGCATATATAAAATTACCACTACGCACAGAGCAGTATATCAACAACCAATAACCGTTAACGATAAAAAAAACCCTATACTGTTCAGACTCTATCATCTTCAATTAGATTAGATTCTTTCAATTTGCAATGAGTTGCAAACAAAAGATTGCGTGGCAGCTATGCAAAATAAAGCAATATATGTTAATTTTGCACAAGGAGGAACATGCAGTGATTTTGTGCGTGTGTGTTCGTCTGTTTGTATCGGTGTAAATGTATATGTGCGTGTGTATGAGTGTGTGTGTGTGCGTGTGTGTGTGTGTGTGTTTGTGTGTTTATAGATGTTTGTGTTTATGTGTGTTTATGTTTGTGTTTATGTGTGTGTGTGTATGTGTGTGTGCATGTGTGTGTGTGTTTGTGTTTGTATGTATGTGTTTATGTGTATGTGTGTGTCTATATATGTGTGTGTGTGTGTGTATTTGCGTGCGTGCTTATGTGTTTGTCCATTTGTGTGCGTACGTGCTCATGGGCTCAGCAAGAATCGACGTGGGTGAGTGTGTGCAGACTTGTGGTTTATGAGTTGTATCCGCATCCACCCTTGGCCAGGCCATAAAAAGCAGAAAAAAAAAGAAAAACATTGAGCGCTGCAGTGTTGTTGTCCCGGCAGGAGGACCTTAGCGACCATACGGGTGGAGAGAGAGAGAGAGAGAGAGAGAGAGAGAGAGAGAGAGAGAGAGAGAGAGAGAGAGAGAGAGAGACGAGATGGGGTGGGGTGGTTTAGGGAAGGGGGAGGGGGGATCGTCCTCCTCCCTTTGAACTGTACACAACGGCTTCTCACCCACGTCTTCGGGTGGATATTTCAGGCACACGGGAGAGAGAGAGAGAGAGAGAGAGAGTCCTTTGTCATCACAGATTCCCCTGCCATCATCATCCCCCTTTCCCTTCTGTCCCACTTTTCTTTTTTTTTGCTTTTTCTTTTTTTCTTCTTACCCCACTACTCTTCTCCCTCTCTTCTCCTCCTTCTCTCCCCTCTCCTTTCCTCCTCCTCCCTCCCCCACATTAGCCTCAGTTCTCCCCCTCCACCCCTCTTCCCCTCTACCCTCCGACGTAAAACTTTCCCTCCTTTCGACCCTCTTCTCCCCCCGCCCCCAAAACAATCACTCAATTCCCCTCACTTTTCCCCTAGCATCTTCTCCATCTCCCTTACGCTTCACTCACTCACTAACTCAACCGTAAGCCAAGACGTCGACGAGGAACGACACACACACACACACTCGTACATCACACACTCGCTCTCACTCCCCGTGTCTCGCAAAACGCAAAACGCAACACTCCGTTCTCTTATCGAGGCTTTTTCTCAACCAGCCTAAGTCCCCCTGCTAGTCTAGGCCCATAACGAGGCTCTCGGTATGTCAGAGCGACGCGGTTCTTCCACGAGCGTAAACGACAGTCCGGTTGGTAAACAGTCGTTAGAGTTGGTGCCATCCGCTGGTTTAGCCCCAAGAGAGAGAGAGAGAGAGAGAGAGGGAGGGTGGTACTCCCTCCTGCTGTGGCGGCACTGGTCGGGCGGTGCCAGACAGTGCCTGTGTGGTGCGGGTCCTTGCAGGGTTTCAGCTGTAGTGGGGCGGTCTTCCCGGTGCCGCCGCTGCTGAGAGGGTGTCGCGCCCGCGTGGTGGCTGCTGGCCAGTTGGTTTCACAGGCAGCTTTTAGGATAGTTATGTTATTTCTATCGTTGTTATTGTCATTGTTTAGTTCTCATCAGTGTTATTTGCAGATTATTACTCTTGATATTATCGTTATTATCCTCGTCCTTACAGCCAAGATCCTTATCATATGAGCCTTAAATTTCCATCCCAGCATGTTCCTTGATTTAGCATAATCCCGTTTACTCTCCCAAAAGTCCTTAATACACTTTCTAAGATCCCTAGAAGGCGCTCGCTTGAACCCCAAGAATCGATAGATTTCAACATACTTTATTCCTGCCAAAGTGAAATCTCCTTTAATAAAGGAGCTATTCGCATTTTGAAAGTTGGTTCTGTTTTTGTTTTTTTGTGTTTTTGCTTTTTTTAAGTCAACTGTTTCGTTTCACAATACGCGTTTATTTATATACCCTGCTTGTGGATTTTACAAATATTTGAGGGGAAGATGAAAATAAACATGTGAAGATTTTTTTTTTTTTCCAGTTCCCTCAAACATTATCTCGACTACTTATTTCTTTGTATGATATGAATTCATATATATATATATATATATATATATATATATATATATAATATATATATATATATATATATATATATATATATATATATATATATATATACACCTTTTTTCTGGGATGTAGACAGTTACATTTTTTCTTTACTTTTTGAATTTGTTATTATCATGCGAAAATTAAGTTGACAGAGTATGATAACAGCTGAGTCGGAGAGCTTCAATGTAGCTTTGGGTACTGATGGGATCTTGACCCTAGTATGCACCTTCAAGGGACTCGAGTAAATGCCACCACACCCTGTATATATATTCACGTTAATTGGATTGATTAACCGCTCTGCAGAGATGTGGCTTCCGCGCTTAGGCCAATCGATGGCCCTATAGCCCCCCTCCCTCCATACCTCCTCCTCTCCCTCCCTCCTCTCTCTCTCTCCCTCTCCCTCCCCCTCCCCTTCCCTCTCGCTCTGCCTTTACTTTACTTTACTCTCTCCCTCTCCCTTGCTTTCCCTCTCCCCTCTCCTATATCCTCTTCTCTCTCTTCTCCTATACCCCCTCTCCCTCTCCCCTCACTCCACCCTACCACTCGATAATAGAAAAAAAAAAAAAAAAATCATATCCGTGGAAGTTCTGTTATTCCAAAGAGACATGCTTTTGGGAACGCACGCATTTTTTTTTTTTTCTTCTTTTTTTTACGATTGCATTTCCAGAATGTTTAGTTTGTAGGCGCTTGAACTGCTGGCGTGGGTGGATCTTCTGAGTGTTCAAAAAGCCTTTATGGGACGAGATTAGTGGTTCACTTTGCTCGAACTGTTGTGAACAATCGATTCCCTTGTGGTTCGTTGTTCTGAAGGACAAACCCAGAAACAACAACACTCATTAAGGAATTTCATAATATTTATATCAATCATTTTCGTGGTTGAACAATCAGTTCATTCGGTTGGAAAATACTTGTTTTTGGGGAAATGTTCTTTCGAAATCACTGGACTGAGGATAATGGCAGTTTTTATGTTATTTAACAATTTTAGTTGGCGTTCTGCATACCTTAAAAAAAAAAAAAAAAAAAATATATATATATATATATATATATATATATATATATATATATATATATATATATAATTATAAACACATGAATAAAGATATTCCGTATGCAGGATCGATGAAACCCTTAATACTGTGAAGACTGGATCACTGACAATTAAATGATCAAAAGTTTTATATTAAAGTAAATAAAGCTTTGATATTGAGCTTGCCCAAAGTTGTCTAGTACCATCTCATTTTTTCCACCGATACATTAGAGATATAATAAGAGAAATCAAGCATTTCTGGAGATGAGAATAAGGAATAAGACGTCACTATCCTCCTTGTTAGTGATATTAAGTGTTGCACATGACATCGCAACTGCCATTGCAACAAGAATCAGCCACGTCGGAGGTCGCAGCGGCCGCATCACTCACGCGGATCTACATTTGAATCCCGAATCCGTTCGAATCCCGCTCAATCTCTTGCATCCATTCAACTGCTGAGGCCAAGAGACGCGGAGATTCGTGTTAGGTTGCAGAGCATGTTGAGGGGGGGAAGGTGGGGGAGAGGGGGGAGGAGGGGGAGAGGGAGGGAGGAGGAGGAGGAGGGGGAGGAGGGGGGAGAGGGGGAGGGGGAGGGAGGAAGGAAGAGGTATAAGAATAGAATTAAGAGTGAAAGGAAAAGTAAAGATAAAAGCAAGAATGGGGGAAGAATAGGAGTAGGTGTACATAGGAGAAGAAGGAGAAGGAGGAGGAGGATTAGAAGAAGAAGAAAAGAGAGAAAAGAAGAATAAGAAGTAGAAAAGAAGACGAAGAAGAAGAAAAAGAAAATAAGACGAAGAAGAAGAAGAAGAAAATAAGACGAAGAAGAAGAAAAAGAAAAGAAGAGGAAAGAAAGAAGAAAGAAGACGAGGTAGAAGAAAAAAAAGAGGAAGAAGAAGAAGAAGAAGAAGAAAAAAGAGAAAGAAAAAGAAGAAGAAGACGAAGAAGAAGAAAGAGAAAAAGAAGAAGAAAAAGAAAATAAGACGAAGAAGAAGAAAAAGAAAAGAAGACGAAGAATAATAATAAGAAGAATAACAAGAAGACAGGAAAAAAGTCATGCGGAAGAAGAACACACGAAAAACAAAGAGCAGAGAACGTATCCCTTTCTGTCCATACGCAACTTGATTTTTCTTCCTCCATTCCTTTCGTTCCTTAGCATTCCCATTTCTAGGAACGGACCGCGAGAAATTAGATTCGTTTGCTAACACCACCGCGATATAAAACCTCTTGATATTTATTTTTTTACGGAGAACATTGCTCTTTGATATACAGTCTTAATCATGGGAGATACATCGCAGTTATATTAAGACCTCACATGAAAGTAATCATTAAAAAAAAAAAAAAAAAAATGAGTGGAAAGGTAAAAGAAAAGAGAGATTAAACCCGTTTGCATATAAATTCAAACTTTTTTTATCAAAACTTACCCGAAAGTCATAACGAGAAAGAAGACTTTTTATGAAAAGATGTTTCTCGAAATGTGTGTCCGGTGAGTTATCATATGGTACCATAGCATTTTTTTTATTATTATTATTTTTTTTTTATTAATATTCGGATTAATATTGTGAACTGTAGTCGACTATGTTGTTGGATGAACATGCTGTATCTCTGTTATCTGTTATCTTTCTGTTTTGTAGAATTCGTGGTCCGGTTTGTGAAGTCGATGTTCTGTCTTGTAGAACCAACCTTCCGAATCGATATTCCGTCTTGTAGAACCAACCTTCCGAATCGGTATTCCGTTCTGTAGAACCGATATTCCGTCTTGTAGAACCAACCTTCCGAATCGGTATTCCGTTCTGTAGAACCGATATTCCGTCTTGTAGAACCAACCTTCCGAATCGGTATTCCGTTCATGACCGAATATTAAATCTAGAGAACCAACCTTCCAGTCGTGTGTCCCCATCAGAACCGATATTCCGTCTTGTCGAACCAACCTTCCGAATCAATATTCCGTCTTGTAGAACCAACCTTCCGAATCAATATTCCGTCTTGTAGAACCAACCTTCCGAATCAGTATTCCGTCCCGTAGAACCGATATTCCGTCTTGTCGAACCAACCTTCCGAATCATTATTCCGTCCTGCAGAACCAACCTTCCATTTAATAAGAGTTATTATTCCGTAGAAGCCAGATAAAAAAAAAAAAAAAAAACCTGAAAATAAGGCAGTTCTACGAAAAAAAAACCCTGAATATACGGCTTTTCTACGAAAAAAAAAAAATGAAAATAAGGCAGTTCTACGGTCCTTTCATCCGAGTAGAAGACAGGGTGCAGATGAAGGAACACAAAGCCCGAAGCAAACGAATAAGACATAATTCACTGACTCCCTGCTGGAGGTCAAAGCGGCTACGGCAGTTGAGTTCGTCCGAGCAAATTAGCTTGAGTCTGTTGCGGTTTCTGGTTCAGTCGAGTGGTGGTGACATTGTTGCTGGCAGGCAGGCAGGCGGTGTGTTCGTTTGCTTGTTTTTTGTTTTTTTTGTGTGTGTTTTGTTTGTGCGTGTGTGGGTGTGGGGGTGGGGAAGGGGGGGGTTGTGGGGGTGGGGGGGGTGTTTGTGTGAGAGCATGTGTGTGTGCGCCCGCGTGTGTTCAGATATGTGTGTAAGAGAGAGAGAGAGAGAGAGAGAAAGAGATAGAGAGAGAGAGAGAGATAGAGAGAGAGAGACTGAGAAAGAGACGATTCTATCTCACAGCAAAGCAGGGAGGCGTGTTCTACTGGAGGTCACACCACTTGTGACTGTGGTGAGCTGTCACTGCTGTTAATGCCATCCCTTGCAGCGGCTGTATCAAGGAGCGAAAGACGAAAAGCTAAGATCCAGTTATTCCATTTCAATGCATTGATGATTACTGGTATCATTAGATTCGTCTATATAAGCCTTACGCACCGGAGTTTTGATTGGAATTTTAGTCGCTTTTCTCAAGAATGCTTACGAATTTTACTCTCGGGTCAAGGAAGTGTTATGCAAAGCGCCATCAGAGTTACGGGGATTTTGGCTCCTTATCCATGGATAATAATCTGGTTCCTTATTGGGATTGAGGTGGCGTGACGTGATTGGCTTGTCAGATACGCATGGAAATTCAGTAATGCTTGAACTTAGTTTGGTATTCTGTATCATGCATGGCTTGTTAACGTCAGGTGGATGTTGAGGTGACTTGTGCTCATTACACGTATTTCTTTTTTTCGATTAATTATCGATTGATTAAAATGGGGAAATATATATATATATTTTTTTCTCTCGTCTCTATCTGTATACAGCAGGTCGATTTTTTTTTTTCAAAAAAAAAAAAAAAGTAAAAAAAATCTGAAGACATTTTCCACTCCACGGCTCATAACATTCTATTTGGGTAATGATATAGCTGTTCATTTGGCGTGATAAAATATCGTACTTATTATTCACAGTTTTATAGACACTGGAACTACTGTCTCAGAAACGGATCACTTACAAATAGAACCTTGTGAGTTCTTTATAGAACTGGAAACAGGTGTCTTTTTCTCAGGCAGGATCTGTAGCACAATCAGTTTTTTTACATTTACAGTATGTACACTGGGATCTGTAGCACAATCAGTTTTTTTATATTTACAGTATGTACACTGGGATCTGTAGCACAATCAGTTTTTTTATATTTACAGTATGTACACTGGGATCTGTAGCACAATCAGTTTTTTTACATTTACAGTATGTACACTGGGATCTGTAGCACAATCAGTTTTTTTTTACATTTACAATATGTACACTGGGATCTGTAGCACAATCAGTTTTTTTACATTTACAATATGTACACTGGGATCTGTAGCACAATCAGTTACATTATGTACACTGACGAAGGTTATGCCAGAAGCTATGCAAGCCTTTTATTATTCTCAGGGGGGGGGGGGTTGCTGGAAAGAAAAAGAGAACGAAAAACAAAGGTTCTACTATTTTAAGCTCTCTGACAAATATTTTCTTCGCAGTTACATGCTTATAAGTCAGCAAAGTTAAGTAATATAATTGTGACAACGTAGGTGAGAATAAGGGGATAGAGTTATGAGCGTGGGAAAATAACTGTAGGTGTGTGAATAAGTCTGCAAGCGTGAGAAACTCGAGGTAAGTGAATGTTGAACGCCAGAGAGTGAAAATTGGCGGAATCTAATCACATAGAAACAACATAATGATCGTAATAAAGCGATTATTTATGTTACTTATAACTGTTATTATTATTATTGTTGTTGTTGTTTGTTTGTTGATGAGACAATAGACTAAAACGGATTTTATTTACACTTAACTATCCCAGCTCTTTAAGGGATCACATTTCAGTACTTCGAATGAATTACGGTCTTTATCGTATCTATTTAATTACTTACCAATGGAAAACATTGATCATTAGCGCATTGAATTCTCTCAGTGAGCGCAGGTGCATATGACGTATTTCCACGCGTGTTGAGAATGATCAATTTAAGGGCCATTCCTCAGTATTGCATGACCTGCAACATTTTATCAGTTACGCCAATGTCCTCGAGATACTATTACCAGAACCCGTGATCTTATTCCCACGGTTATTTTACAATTAAGCGAATTGCAATAGATGTTTCCTGGGGATTCAGAGAGGTGAATTATGA
>BOPN01003271.1:97500-100000 GCA_017312705.2 Penaeus japonicus | reverse complement strand
TCTCTCTCTCTCTCTCTCTCTCTCTCTCTCCCTCTCCCTCTCTCTCTCCCTCTCCTCTCTCTCTCTCTCTCCCTCTCCCTCTCCCTCTCCCTCTCCCACTCCCTCTCCCTCTCCCTCTCCCTCTCCCTCCCTCCCCCTCTACCTCTCCCTCCCTTAATAACCAGTCATCTAAGTACAAACACAAATAATCAAATAACCAACCACATAAACAACCAACCAAACAAACAAACAAGCAACTACCTCCCTCCCTTCCGTCTGGCTGCCTGTCACTCTGCATGAGGACCGACGGCGTGTCATGGAGCTCCCTGTCGGACCGTCATGCAAACGCCCTTTTCTCTAATCGTTACTTTGTACTCACGTCAATTTCCTCCTCTTTTCAAAACGTCGACTTTTTCTACCACTTCGGTTCCTACAACTTACCTGGAAAGAAAGGAAAAGAGAGCGTGATTAGTAAGGGTTAGAGGAATCGTTCATAAAAAAAATATATTAGTGGATTTTCTGTGGTCATGTAATATGTAAAATTATAAAAATAATATATATTTTTATATATAAAATAATATATATAAGAATAATAAAAATATATATATATATATAATGCTGGATTTTCCGTGGTCATGTAATATGTAAAATTATAAAAATTATATATATATATATTTTTTTCTTTCTTTTTACTCATCTCAATTGGTTTCGGTTTTGATTTCGGTCTATCGGTTTCGATCTGTCTGTCTGTCTGTCTGTCTCTCACTCTCTTTACTTATTCTCCTTCCCTTAAGTATCCCCTTTCCTGTACCTCTACCCCCCCCCCTCTCTCTCTTTCTCTCTCTCTCTCTCTCTCCCTCTCCCCCCTCTCTCTCTTTCTCTCTCTTTTCTCTCTCTCTCTCTCTCTCTCTCTCTCTCTCTCTCTCTCTCTCTCTCTCTCTCTCTCTCTCTCTCTCTCTCTCTCTCTCTCTCTCTCTCTCTCTCTCTCTCTCTCTCTCTCTCTCGCTCTCTCTCCCTCTCCCTCTCCCTCTCCCTCTCCCTCTCTCTCTCTCTCCTCTCAACTCCGCTCCTTCAAAGCGATGTCCGTAATGCAAACACACTGCAGGGAGATTAGCGTTGAGTGAGGGAAGAGGTCGGGGGGAGGGGGGGTAAGAGAGGGGAAAGGGGAAAGGGGGGAGGGTCATGGCTGGGAAGGAGGGGTGGAGAGGAGGAGAGGAAGGGTGGGGAGAGGAGGGGAGGGGTGGAGAGGAGGAGAGGAAGGGTGGGGAGGGGTGGAGAGGAGGAGAGGAGAGGAAGGGTGGGGAGGGGTGGAGAGGGGGGAGTGGGGGGAAGGAGAGGGGAACCGAGGGGAACTTGTGTTAAGTAGCCCCAAAGACGAGTGTTGACGAGGGCTGTTAAATGGCCGTCGATGTGTGGGTGGAGATGAGGGGAGGAGGTTAAGGAGGAGGAGAGGTGGGAGGGAGGGGATGGGGGGGGGGGGGTGCGGGGTCAAGAAGGGGAAGGTTGGGAGAGGAAGTGGAGATGGTTGTGGGGAGAGGAAGGGGATGGGGAAAAAGGAGGGGAAAAGAATTAGAACGATTAAAACGAGAGAGAGAGAGAGAACTGAATATAACTCTCATACAAAAAACACACACACACACGCACACGGACATATACACAGGCGAACACACACACACACACACAAACAAACCAAATAAACCGACGAACAAAATATAGCTAGACACAAATTAAAATAACAAAAGTAAAAAAACAAAAACAAAACAAGAAATCGAAATAAAAACAAAACAAGAACCAGAAACAATAGATAAATTCGAACAAAGAAAGACGTTGAATTTCCCTACAAACCAAATAAACAGACGAACAAAATATAGCTAGACACAAATTAAAATAACAAAAGTAAAAAAAATAAAAACAACGACGAAAGACGTTGAATTTCACATACAAACCAAATAAACAGACGAACAAAATATAGCTAGACACAAATTAAAATAACAAAAGTAAAAAAAAATAAAAACAAAACAATAAATCGAAATAAAAACAAAAACAAGAACCAGAAATAATAGATAAATTCGAACAAAGAAAGACGTTGAATTTCCCGCCAAAAAAGGACGCTTGGAAATGATCGCATATTCATGACGTCACATTCCTCAAGCTCTTAAAACTCCGCTTAAGTTGTAGGTTTCTGCTGATCTGCTGAGCATGGGTAGGTGATGGCAGCAGGGAGGGAAAGGGGAAGGGGAGGGGAGGGAGAGGAGAAGGAGAGGGAAAGGGGAAGGGGAGGGAGAAGGGGAGAGAGAGGAAGAGGGGAGAGAGAGAGAGAGAGAGAGAGGGGAGAGAAAGAGGGGAGAGAGAGAGAGGGGAAGGGGAGGGAGAGGGAAAGGGGAAGGAGAGGGGAAGGGGAGAGAGAGGAAGAGGGGAAGGGGAGGGAGAAGGGAGAGGGGAAGGGGAGGGAGAAGGGAAGGAGAGAGAGAGAGAGAGGGAGAGAGGGAGAGGGGGGACTGGGGTGGAAGGCAGGGGATTG
>BOPN01003271.1:90000-95000 GCA_017312705.2 Penaeus japonicus | reverse complement strand
CCTCCCCCTCCCCTCCTCCTCACCACCACCACACACCCCAAAGAAAGAAAAGGGAAGTAAAAGAAGAAGAAGAAGAAGTCAAACGAAGGAAAAAGTCTCGACGGCTGAATCAGAAGGCGCGCCACACGAGTCAACAATAGGAAGCCCTAAATATCAACACGCCTCATAGATTTCTTCCTGCGCCTTAATTGAGTTGTGAATCTTTGAAGAAGCGGTACCAACACCATAACACCCACCTCCTCCTCCTCCTCCTCTTCCTCCCCTTCCTACTCCTACTCCTACTCCTTCCTCCTCCTCCCCTTCTTCCTTCTTCTGCTTTTTCTTCTTCTTCTTCTTCTTCTTCTTCTTCTTCTTCTTCTTCTTCTTCTTCTTCTTCTTCTTCTTCTTCTTCCTCCTCCTTCTCCTCCTCCCCCCCCCACCACTACACTTGACCCCTCTTTTTCCTCCCTTACCCCAACTTTTCCTTTTGTTTTCTCTTCCTCTCTTTCTCTCTCACTCCTCCCTCTTTCCTCCTTTTCCCCTCCTTTTTCCTTCCTTCCACTCTCTTCCCGGCTTCTTCCTTCCCTACTCTCCCCCTCTTCCCCCCCACTCACCTCCCTATCCTTCCGTACTGAACTTTCCTCTACCCTTCCGCCCATCCCTACTACCCTCCTATCCTCCCTTCCCTTCCCCACCCCCTCTACTTACCTTTCTTCTACCCTCCTCCCCTTCCCTACTCCCCTTCTCCCTTCCCCCCTCTTTCCCCTTAAGTCAATCGCCCCATTTCCTTCGACTTCAATTTCTTAATATTTCCTTGGGGGTAAATAATCCACGGGGTTTCTACTCGTGTGAACGGTGGTATTCGATTAAGGGATAAGGGTGTAGTATTAGCTGTTAGGGGAGCTTAGGGGAGCTTTAGGGGAGGTTAAGGGGTGGGGGATAGAAGGGGAGGGGATTAAATGTTAGGGGTGTTTGTGGACAGGGGCAAGAGAGGGGAAGGGAGAGATTTGGGTGTCGGACAGTATGGTCGACAAATGAAACTTTCGTTTTCTTTTCCTTAGACTTTTGTTTTTGACTTTTTGAGTTTGGTACATGGAAGATCTTCTGATGATTCATCTATTCTCTAATCTTTTCTTTCAAACTTATCACCATCAGACATGTTCTCATCCGCAACAAAAGACGCCAAGCTTCCCCAACCCCCCAAGAGAAAATAAAACACAATAAATATATAAATAAATAAATAATAAATAAAAAAATTATCTAATACACGACATCCACCAAAGAGTCACGACGCAATCACAACAACAAAAAACGAGAAAGAGAGAAAAAAACAACAACAGAAAACGGAGCCGCAAAAAGAATCGAAAGAAAACGGAACCCGCCTTCCAAAATACACACACAAAAAAACACGCATCCATCCACAATAAAAGGGACAGAAGGAACACCCAGCCAGACACATGTCCAGCAGGTGTACGTACAGGTGCACAGCATAGGCGAGCGCATGTAATATGTGAGAAGGACACCGCCAGCCAGACGTGTTCAAAGGCGCGGACCAGAATACAAGAACATGTTTTAGCGACACGTGCATGTGCCATTCTCACAAAGCAGCTAAATGTCAGGCCAACGGAAATACCATACGTTTTTTTCTTCTTTTTCTTTGTTTTATCATCATTATTCTTGTTCTTATCCTTCACATATGTGTAATTCGTGAGAGATGCAAATTTGTTTATATGGAATAATTCTTCAAGATGGTTCTTTTGTGTAGATAATACCAGGAAGATCAATAAGACCTTTCCTTTATTATCTACCTATCTATCTAACTATCTATCTGGTGTACATGTTCAGTATCTTTCTAGAATCCTCTTACCTTCATCTATCACTTGTTTATTCATCAATCATCACAAATACGAGAAAAAAAGAAACACAAATAATAATTTGAGAGAAAACACCTCAGATTCAAGAATACCCACAAACCTATGTGCCCCCATATCTACCTTTTTTCTCTATCTACCTCTCATTCGTGCACCTATCTTCAAAAAAACACAAGAAAGATACAAGACAAGACATTAACCCTTTCAAGAGAAGCCTCGGAGCCTCAAGAGAAGCTTCATCATCGCACTAAGACCGGCGAGATGAAGGCAAGATAAAGACTCGCTCTCTAAGATCGCATCTCCATCAGATGTTATAGAAAAAAAAGCCATTAGAGACAAGGGTCAAGACCTGCATGTGTGCACGGAGTATAATGGGGGTTAGGGTGGGGGGGACGGGGTGGGGCGGGGTGGGGGTAAGGATGGAGACAATAAGGGGAGATGAGGGGGGAGATAAGGAGGAGGATGAGAGGAGGAAGAAGAGAAAGAGGAAGAGGAGGAAGAGGAGGCGGAGAAAGAGGAGGAGGAGGAGGAGGTAGAAGATGAGGATTAAGGGAAAGGGGAGGATCAAGAGGAGGCGGAGGAAGATGAGAATGAATAAGAGAAGGAAGAAGAGGAGGCGCTGGAGGACAAGTACAATGAGAAGGGGAGGAGGAGGAGGGGATAGAATGAAAGGGATGACTGTGGCGGGGAAGAGGGGAGGGAGGAAGGGAGGAAGGGAGGGACCGAGGGACCGAGGGAGAGAGCGAGATCCGATACCAGGGCCACAGGTGGAAGGACCGGAGGAAGGAGAAATGGCCATGCTAATGTTACGCGTATGGGGCTGGCCGGCCGACCGTGCTATTGTTGCCCGGAGCCAGGTGTGTTGCCAACATCCCCGTAACTGCCACCGTTCGAAGGGTCGACGTTGCCAACCATTGCAATACGTAATGGAGGTAGGAGGGAGACGAGAGGAGGAGGAGGAGGAGGAGGAGGAGGAGGAGGAGGAGGAGGAGGAGGAAGAAGAGGAGGATGAAGAAGAGAAGGAAGAAAAGAAAGAGAAGACGAAGGAGGAAGAAAAGAAAGAGAAGTAAGAGGAGGAGAATAAGAAATGTAAGGTGTAGAATGAAGAGCAGATGAAAGAAGAAGAGTAGGCGAAGATGAGACAAGAAGAAAACCAAAATACGAATGATCCTACAGGAGAATTCATCCGCATATCTTCCCAGACGGAGAAGGAAAGCACAAGGACCGAACACTAACATCTAGCTAAGGATCACACGTAGAAAGGGGGGAGGGGGCGGGTGGCTATGAGGACGCCCTTCCTAACCTCCGTCTCATCCTAGAAACCTAAGCCGAGGGCGAGAGCGAAGTCCTGTGAGAAAACAGCCGAGTGCCAGGGACAGAACCAGGAGGTGCCAGCGCTTCACTAATTACTGGTTTTCCATCAATAGACCCACCCCCATCCACCATCCTCATCACCTAACCCCGCTCCCTATTCCCCATCCCCATCACCTTCCCCTCCTCCCCATACCCCCACACCTATCCCCATCCCCTCACCTCCCCCCCCCCCCTCCTATGGTATATGAAGGACGCCGATATTAAAATTCCAGGAACACCTTCCGGTCGCCGTCCTGGAGAGACTCTCAAAAGAGACCGAGAGACATTAAAACTAAATTCATCCGTGGCTTAAGAAGATGCCTGAAGGACGAGGGGGGGGGGGGGAGGGAAGAGGGGGGGCAAAGGGGGCGAAGGTGAATGGGAAAGGGGAGGAGAAAGGGTAGAGGTAAAGGACTGATTGGGAGGGAGGAGGAGGAGGAGGGAGATGAAGAAGAAAAAGAAGAGGACAAAGACACGAAGGAAGATGACAATAAGATAATCAACCACGAAAACGATAGCGATGAACAATAACAATAAAAAGAAATAAGGACACAGATCAGCAGAATGAGGAGAAGAAGGAGGCAAAGAAGCCGAGGCAAGAGTGAGAAAACCAGAGGCACAGAGAATGGAAAAGCGTTCGCCGATGTTATAAAGTCAAACCAAAACTTGAATGTTGAAGATTAATTCGGTATTGACTTGAGAATACGTAATGCACCTCACCGAACAGAATATGCACACAAACCACCAAAAGAAAAACGAATCATAACAATGAGAGAGAGAGAGACACGAATGATTCAAATAAGACGACAACTAATAAAAAAATATATAAAAAGGAGTAAAAAGACGAGTAACCAAAAAAAAGGGTAAACAAACCACATTCCTCGGTCTGATCACGCCATGTTGAAAAATATCTTCACATCTCGCCGAGCGCCGTGAAAATCTTAAAGATGCCTCAGGTGTGTGAGTAAGAGAGAGAGAGAGAGAGAGAGAGAGAGAGAGAGAGAGAGAGAGAGAGAGAGAGAGAGAGAGAGAGAGATAGAGATAGATAGATAGATAGATAGAGAGAGAGAGAGAGAGAGAGAAAGAGAGAGATAGATAGATAGATAGATAGATAGATAGAGAGAGAGAGTCCGTCCCGAACACCAAAAACAACGAAGCCGACAATGAAGCGTTTCGAATCTTCACTAGTGTTACAGGATTTTTGGTCGCACATGTACCTGTCATGTACGGAAGAGGGGAGGGAGGAGAGGGGAGAGGGTAGGAACAGGAGGGGTAGGGGATAGGGTAGGGGGGGTGAGGGCCTCGTTAGTTCGGTTCATGACTGACTTTTGGGAACAATGGTAGGCACTAATCACGCTCACGAATTAACATCACCATTACATTCAAGACCGGCGCGTTAATAGAGGAAGCGGGGTTGAGGGGAGGAGAGGAGAGGAGAGGAGGAAGGAAGGGGAAAAAAGGGTAAATATCGAGGGTGAACGAGGAGAGGAAAAAATGCAAGAGAACATTGAAACGGAGGGGAAGAGGCCGGGGGTGTTGAGAGGAGAGAACAGTTGAAAAAAAAAGAAAAGAAAAAAAGAATCCGTGTGTGTCTGTGTGTGACCTGCCTCGTGATACCTCTTTATTTCGTCCACTCCCCACTACTCCTCCCCTACTCCTACGACTCCCCCTGGAAATTAATATAACGCGACAGACGACGATAGTGCCCCGAGCATGATTAACGCCCGAGAAACGGTTAGACATAAACATAAACATCAATTATACCCCTCAGAGTGATAGGGCTGGCACGTGGGCCTT
>BOPN01003271.1:77500-85000 GCA_017312705.2 Penaeus japonicus | reverse complement strand
GGATAGAGGAAGGGGAGAGGGAAAGAGAAAGGGGGGATTAAGGAGAGTGCGAGTGAGAAGAGTGAAGAGTGAGAGAGGGGGAGAGAGAGAGAGAGAGAGAGAGAGAGAGAGAGAGAGAGAGAGAGAGAGAGAGAGAGAGAGAGAGAGAGAGAGAGAGAGAGAAAAGACAGTAGAAAAAGAGAGAAAAGACAGTAGAAAGAAGAGAAAAACAGAGAGAGAAAAAGACAAAAAACAATCAAAAAAATAAAACAAACACAGATAAAGAAAGAAAGAGAAGAAAAAAAACAAAACAAGAGAGAGAGAAAGAGAGCCCGAGAGAGAGCGCCCACACCGCCCGTACAACTCACCCTGAAGAGGCGGCGCGCGAAAAAGGGAACCAAACCCCCCCCCCCGATCCCCCAACCCCCGAACCCCCCTACTAAACGCCACTAAGACGTCCCGAAGATTAAAATCGGATCGCCTTTCAGCAGATGCTCCTCTCGAGCGCCTTTCGAGCGGCCGTAGCCTAGCGGAATGTCGCTAGTTCGCTCGCCCGCTAAACCGCCTCGTCCTCTTAGGCATAGTCATCACTCGAACCTGCTGACGGATTCTTCTCGAATATCTCTGGGCGGGATGATGGATAGATAGATAGATAGATGGATAGAAGGATAGATGGATAGATAGATTGATGGATGTATAGATAGAATAGATGGATAGATAGATTGATTGATAGATGGATAGATGGATAGATATATTGATGGATAGATAGATGGAGGTACAGATAGAAGGATAGATAGATAGATGGATGTATAGATAGAAGGATAGATGGATAGATAGATAGATGGATAGATAGATAGATAGATTGATAGATGGATAGATAGATGGATGTATAGATAGAAGGATAGATGGATGGATAGATAGATTGATTGATAGATGGATAGATGGATCATGAGAGTACAGAAGAGAAAGAGAAAGACAAATAAACAGATAGATAGAAAGAGAGATAGAGAGAGAGAGGATATAGGAGGACAAAAAGAGGAATGGAGAAAGAAAGACATACAAAGGAAAAAAAATAAAAGAAAAGAAAGAGAAAGAGAGAGAGGGAGAAAAAAAAAAATGAAAACAAATTCTGCATTCCTGTCTTCGTGAAATATAGATATTCTTCACCCACATACAACAAAGAAACAAACAATAAAAACAATAAATAAAAAAGGAAAAAAAAGAAAGATAAAAAGGAAAAAAATGAACCCCACTTCACCCTCGACCCTCACCCACCCCCCCACCCCCACCCCAAACACAGTCTAGGGGAGATGAGAGATAAATCAAACGTTTCAAAAAGAGAGATGAAACTTTCCAAAAAGGGTCGAGACACGAGAGAGGGGGAGGAGGAGGAGGGAGGAGGAGGATGGGAGAAGGGAGAAGGGAGGAGGAGAAAGATGGGATGGAGAGGGATGGAGGAGGATGGGAAGGGGGGAGGAGGGAGGAGGGAAGAGGAGAAAGATGGGATGGAGAGGGATGGAGGGGAGATGGAAGAAGAGGAGGAAGAGGATGGAGGGTGAAGAGGAGATGGATAGAGAGAAGGAGAAGATATGAATGATGGAAGGGGGGGAGGGGGAAGGAATAGGTACACAGTGAATGAATGGGATGGGAGGGAGGGGGGGAGAGGAAGAAGGGCGGGTGAATGGGAGAGAAAGAATGAGAGAAACGAAAGGAAATTAGAGAGATAGAGTGAGGGAGAGACTGAAACTACAGGAGGAAAGGGAATAGGAAGAAAATGGGAGGAGGCTAGAGGAGTAGTAAGAAGGGGGAGAGGAACGGGGGAGATAAATGGAGGGGATGGAGGGACAGAGGGGGAGAGGAGGGGAGGGGAAGGGGATGGAGGGACAGAGGGGGAGAAGGGGAGGGGAAGGGAGGGGAGGGGGAAGGGGTTCACAGAGGAAGGGCAAAAATGAGTAAAATGACTTGTTTAGTATTCCACAGGCGGTGCACAACCACGATTGCAGTCCCCGTCTGCCGGAATAGGGGGGGGTGGTTTAGGGGGGGAAGAGGGGGGGAAGAGGAGGGGAGAAGTGATGGTCAGAAAGGGGGAGGGAGAGGGGGTTGGGTGAGAGGTAGGGATAGGGAGAGAAAGAGACAGAGAGAGAGAGGGGGATGAAAAGTAGTGATCAGGTAGGAGGTGGAGGGAGAGGGGGGGAAAGAGATGAGAGGTGGTAGTCGAGTAGGGGTTTGGGGGATGGGGGGGGGGTGATAAGAATGGCCCGGCAAATGGTTATCAAACATCAGTAAACACGACCACTTTAGCTCGACGTTGGGGCGTTCGGAAGCACCGGGAATTTTCAACAGACGTATTTTCCATATTATGTTGAGATCTTTTTTTCCCCTTTCCTTTGATGGCTTCCTCATTTCGTTCAAATTATTCCGTCTAAAGGGAAAAAAGTAGAACAGAAAAATAAATAAAATCTAAAATACACCTTATCTATCAATTATAAAAATAATAATCTTAATCATCATCATCATAATAACAATATTAGTAATAGCACTAATACTACTACTATCTCTAGTAATAATACTAATACTGACAACAAAAATAACAACAATAACAATAATAACAACGCTAACAATAACAACAGCAATTCATAACAATGACAATAACAATGATAAAACCTACACAAACGACACGTCCAGAACTCTCCCACCTGAGACACGACTCTTCACCCCCACCCCCCCACCCTCCACCCCCACCTCCACCTCCACCTCCACCTCCACCCCCACCCCCACCCCCACCCCCCACTCGAAGTCAGCACCTCCTCACCGGTCGGGTCGGTCGCGCGACGGCCAGGCAGGTGACGAGAGACAGCCAACTAATCTTCGTTGACTTTGGCGCGGGTGATGGCCACGCCCGCACTCCTACTCCCCCCACCCCCCACCCCCTCATCCCTTCCTCCTTTCCCTGTACCCCCCCCATACCCCCACTCCCACTCTATACCCACCTCCTAGCCTTCTTCTATCCTTCCTTCTATCCTTCTTTTCCCTTCCTCTCCCCCTGGTCCTACAACGTCCCCACATCCTCCAATCCTAATCTACATCATCCTCCAATACCTTCCCCTCACCCCCCCCCCCCCCCCCCCACAAGCCTCCCCCAGGACATTACAGGAATCCGCGCTGGTGTCCTTCGTTCGCCGCGATAGGATCTCGGGATAAGGATCGGTTCTAGTTACCGCTGTCGTCCCTTGTCCCTTGTCTTATCGGCAGATTTCGAAGTCCTTAAGTCGGGTCGAAGTCGGTGGGAAGGTCTGAAGTCGGGTCGAAAGACTAAACACGAGGCGATTATTACCTCGTTATCTATTTTCTTAGTGTGATGGTTTTCATTATTTAAAAAAATAATGGATAGTGACAAAAATGACTATAAAATAAAGTGAAAATAACATGTTGCAGTAAGGAAGAAGACCGTGATTTTTTTAATGCATGATGTAAAAAAAGAAAAAAAAATCAAAATACTCGAACCTGCAGTGACGAATAAAACATCAAACAATCTCTCTTAAATATTCAAACACGAACAATGCCATCCAAATCAGAAGCAGCAAGGAACCCAAGTTTACGAATTCTTACAAAACACACATACCCTTACATAGACATAGACATACACACACACACACACACATACACACACACACACACCCTTACATAGACACACACACACATACAACCATACACACACACACACACACACACACCCTTACAAGACACACACATAAATACATACATAAATATACCAAATGGGCTTTACTTTGTCTCAAGAACCATAAACGGGAAGCAACAGCAACATCGCCAACGCAAAATACACGGGCCTGAATATTCAACTCCGTGCAAGTCGGAAGTTGGGATGAGGGACTTGCATGTCTGGTTTGGTTCATCTGTCTTTTGTCTGTTTGGCAGTTTGTCTTTCTCTCTCTCTTGCTCTGTGTCTTTCTCTTTCTCTTTCTCTGTGTATTCTCTCTCTCTTTCTCTGTGTCTTCTCTCTCTCTCTCTCTCTCTCTCTCTCTCTCTCTCTCTCTCTCTCTCTCTCTCTCTCTCTCTCTCTCTCTCTCTCTCTCTCTCTCTCTCTCTCTCTTTCTTTCCTTTTATATTTGTATGTCTTTCTGTTTCTTTTCTTCTCTCCGTCTCCTTCTTTGTTTGACCATATCTGTCTCTCTCTTTCTTCTCTACTTCACCTTGCATCTACCTGTCTTTCGTCTTCTTCCATCCACCTCTTTCAATTTCTAAGTAAATAACAATTACCTCAATTGCAGCTATCGCTTCCCAACCCCCCTTACCCCTCCCCCCATATCTATCTTTCTTTCGATGAGGAAGATGACAAGAAGCGGCTCGGAAACAACGCGAACCGGATATGCAAATATGCAAGATTTTTACGAGATTCGCCAGCCCCCCCCCTTCCATGCCCTACTCATTCCCCTACCCCTTCCCCCTCCTCATTCCCCTTCCTACCCCCTCCCCCGGGACATTTATCGTCACTCGAGCGCAAATCCAGCGCGGGTTTCGACCGCCGATATGCTAGCAATAAATTCGGGGAAGAAAAGGAGAGAAAAAAGCTAAATGAAATGAAATACACACAAAAAAACAAAGAAAAGACAGAGAGAGAAAGAAAGAGAGAACGCGTGTATAAGTTATTGTGTATCGAAACAATATTGCTTTGGCGGGAAAAGTAGGGGGGGGTGGGTGGGTGGGGGGGGGGTATCTTTAGTTGCAGGAGGACTTGTTTATCTTACTTTATTCTACGTAACGTTGCCATTATTTTCAGCGTCACTTCATTCATCTAATTATCTATCATTACTAGATGAGTGCGTGTGTGCCTTAGTATGTATAACTGTATCCATATGTGTACGTTTGTGCACTCCCATACACGTATAAGCCTATCAAACACATAAATACACCAACATATAACCCATAAAACACATTAACCCTCTCCTCCCCCCCCCTGGCCCACCCCCTACACCCCCCTAACCAATTCCCTCACGCTGTCCCACTTCACAAAACAATAATAAATATGAAAAAACGAAGGATATTTCCAGCGGCGACGCAATGGCCGCCCTGGACAAACAAGACATACAGTGGCGGCAGGACAGGTACATGCGCTGCGCATTATACTCCAATGAACACACGCATAAAAACGGCGTTTACGACACGCTTCTCCGCTTGGCACTTTCTCTATGGCTCTTTCTCTTTCTTTCTTTCTTTCTTTCTTTCTTTCGCTCTTTCTCTCTCTCTCTCGCTCTGTATCTGTCTTTGTCTCTCTCTTTCTGTGTATTTGTCTCGTTTTTTTTTCTGTCTGTGTATTTGTCTCGTCTTTCTTTCTTTGTATTTGTCTCGTCTTTCTGTGTATTTGTCTCGTCTTTCTGTGTATTTGTATCGTCTTTCTTTTTCTGCATTTGTCTCGTCTCTCTTTCTTATCTCTGTCTCGTCTCTCTTTCTTTGTTTCTGTCTCTGTCTCTCCTCTGCCTCTGTCTCTCTCTTCCTGTTGTTGTCGGGTTTCATGCCCGCTATATTCGAGCAATTTCTTGCTTAGCAACACCGCTCTATTTAGCCGTCTATAAACTACGAGTGGTGGCACTATTACATACTCTCCCTCCCTCCCTCCCTCCATCCCCCCTTTCCCCACGCCTATTTGGTGACACTCCCCCTCTTTGCGTGTCACCAAAGTCCCCCCAACCTTGTCTATGCGTTTTTTGCTTTGAATTCTATTCACTATGTGTGTCTGTTTGTTTATTTATCTATCTATCTATCTATCTATCTATCTATCTATCTATCTATCTATCTATCTATCTATCTGTCTGTCTATCTGTCTGTCTATCTATCTGTCTATCTGTCTGCCTGTCTTTCTCTCTCTCCTCCTCCCTCCCTCTCCTTTCTCCTTCCATCTCCTCTCTCCTTCCCTCTCCCTCTCCCTCTCTCTTAGTCCTCCCTTTAAATTACGGTAGTCGTTTGCCTGCGGTCCGCAGTGTTGCCACGTACGCATTACACCCCATTTAACGTGCAATCTTTTGGCCATAAATTAAACTTTCCGATGAGGGAGGGAGGGAGATGGACAGGGAGTGAGGGAGGGAAGGGAGGGTAGAAGGGAGGAAAGGAGTGAGGGAAGGCGTGTGGGATGGGGAGCGATGAAGGGAAGTAAGGGAGAAGGAGAGGGAGAGGGAGGGAGGGAGGGAGGGAGGGAGAGAGAGAGAGAGAGAGAGAGAGAGAGAGAGAGAGAGAGAGAGAGAGAGAGAGAGAGAGAGAGAGAGAGAGAGAGAGAGAGAGAGAGAGAGAGAGAGAGAGAGAGAGAGAGAGAGAGAGAGAAGAAGAAGAAGGCGGGAGGGAGGGAAAGGAAAAATAATAAGGATAATAGCTACCTCCCTCCCCCCCAACCCCACATAACCAGCCCTCTCTCTCTCTCTCACGAAGTAATATATGACGGTTAATAGAGCGTCGGAGGGGTGGGGGTCAAGGGGGGGGGGAGAGATCCTATCCACTCCTAATCAAGGACAACCGCCACTTACGATTCCCTAAGTAAACATACCCCGTGTTGCAGTTATCAATGTTGCAGCCTCGGATGCCGCCCCGTTTTGCTTACCCTCCCGCGCTCCCTACCCCCCCTCCCATCCTTCCCCCTCTCTTCCCTTCCATCCCCATTCCCTCCCTCCCCTCCCCTCCCTTCCCTTCCCTTCCTACCCCTCTCGCCAGCTAATATGCAAATGTCTTCGCAATTGTTATCCTTTACCTATGAAAACAGAAAAAAAAGTGAGACCCCCTCCCCCCCAAAAAAAAAGAAGAAAAAAATGAATTTTGGCCACGGTCTAATGGCTCCCCTCCCCCCCCTCCATCCTCCCCTTCCCCTCTTTAAACACGGCCGATTCCAGTTCTATTTTATCAGGCCGGAATTTTGTTGCAGTTGCGATGCAGGCAGATGCAGGCTGTCTTCCCCCTTCTTTCTCTCTCCTCTCTTTCTCTTCTCAATTCCCTCCTCTCCTCACTTTCATTCTCTCTCCTTTTGGCTCTTTTTTTCTTCCCTGTTTTTTTTCCCTACTTCCTTATGTCTCTCTTCTCTCTCCCTGCCTCCATTCCCCTCAACCCCCTTCCCTCCCTCCCTCTACTTCCCCTTTCCCCGCCCCTCACCCTACCTCCGTACTTCAAACCCACCTTCCCTCCCTCCCTCCATTAACCTTTCCCTTCCTCGCCCCTCCCTCCCTTCCCTTCCCTCTCCTCCCTCCATCACCCCCCCTCCCACCCCATCCTCTCCTCTTGACGGATCTGTCAATGACATTCTCTCCCTCATTTCGCTGAATCCGACTGCGCTACACTGTTGAGTCACTAGATTCCCGGAGGCGAGGTGGAGTACCGGGGGGGAGAGGGAGAGAAGGGGGTAAGGTGGAGTACCGAGGGAGGGAGAGAAGGGGGTAAGTGGGTAGGGGGTGTTGGTGGAGGGGTGAGGGTCGTTTTGGTCATTTTATACTTTATTTTTTGAATCTTTGTGAGCGGAGAGGGGGA
>BOPN01003271.1:40000-67500 GCA_017312705.2 Penaeus japonicus | reverse complement strand
GTTTTAATTTTGTTAATTTATTTGTCTATTGTTTGGGCGTGGGGGCAGATGTAGAGAGGATACCAAGAAAGAAGGAAAGAGGGAGGAGCGAGAGGAGGGGAGCGAAGGAGGTAAGGAAGAAAAAATCTCGGTTCCCCCCAATCTCCTTTTTCTTTATCTCGAAAATCCCCCACCCCCTCCTTCCCTATATCTCCCTCCTCTTCTACCTCTATCTACCCATCTCGTACCACCCTCCATCGCGCCTCCTTTAACCCCCTCCTTCCCCCTTCCCCCCCCCACTCTCCCACCCTCCCCAATCCATCACCACCCCCACCCCCACCTAGGACACACAGGAGCCACGTGTGTCTTGTCAACGAAGACAAGGGTGATTTTGCTTTTCTCTCTTGCCCTTTCTATATATTTTTTTCTTTTCCTATTTTTTGTCACCTCTCTTCCTATTTCCCGCCAATGGGTAAAGAAAGGAAACTAATGACAATATGTCGTTTTCGTTAAAAAAAAAAAAAAAAAAATTGCCTGTGATCGAGGACAAAAGATGGTTTTGTAACACTTGACGTAGACTTTGATTGATGAATCTTTTCTTTTCTAACTCCTCCTTAAATGATTCACATCTACTCACTCTTTCCTAATCTCCTAATCATCCTCTCTCTTTTTTTTCTCATGTTTTCTTTCGTTCTTTATTTTTCTTACTCTCTCTCCTTCTCTAACCCTCCCCCCCCCACCGCTACCCCGTCCCCGATACACCAAATCAGTGATTGGAACCAACTGGGTGTCACAGACAGCTGGTGTGTGTGTGTGTGTGTGTGTGTGTGTGTGTGTGTGTGTGTGTGTGTGTGTGTGTGTGTGTGTGTGTGTGTGTGTGTGTGTGCGCGCGTGTGTGCGTGCGTGTACGCGTAATCCCCGACACCTTGTACCACCCGCCATTGCCTCCACTCACGTCATCCTCGTCCACACACTCTTGTCAATACTAACATCGTACGTCATCTTTACAGAGAGAGAGAGAGAGAGAGAGAGAGAGAGAGAGAGAGAGAGAGAGAGAGAGAGAGAGAGAGAGAGAGATTAAAAGTTAGAGAAACACTGTTTTATAGCAGGTCAAATGGCCCTATGAGTTAGCCTTATAATGGAAATCCTGACCCTAAAACGCGAATAGACATTTTTAAGCCTCTCTCAACCCATTATTCTTCAACTTACATTCTCCCTACGATAATACCCAACCCCATCTCCAACCACCCCCATCACTCCCAGCCATCAGCGAAGCACACAGTGTCAACCCATGACACGGAGTAGACTCCTTAAAGCTAACTCACCCTCTACATCTACCTAAACTCCACCATCCTCCCCTCCCCCCCCCCACATACCCCTAAGAACCAAATCTACCCCCCCCTCCCCCACCCCCCACACATACCACTACATTCCCACCCCAAACCCCAAACCCCATACCCACACACCCCCACAACATGCCCTCACATTCCCATTCCCACTCCCCACTCCCCACCCCTACCACCACCCCCAAATACTTACTCCCCCCTACCCCACCAACCCCCCCACCTACCCCCCCCCCATTTACAAAACCCAAGAAAGTAGGCGTGGTCAGCGACAGCCCCCGACAGCCCCCGACAGCCCCCGCGACACTAATCCTTATCAGCACGTGGCTGAACCGGTCATTACGGCGCCCGGAGCTCCGGTCAGCCGTCATGCAGCAGCGGCGGCGGCGCGCGACTTACGACTTACGTACGACCTTCGTGACACGGGAACGACCCGAGAACAAAGTCAAATAAGAGATCGGAGTGACGCATAATGACAGCAATGTGTGCTTTTTTTTTCTCTCGGCATGGAGGGAGGGAGGGAGGGAGGGAGGGAGGGAGGGAGAAAGGGGGAGGGATGGAAGGAGGGAGGGAGGGAGGGAGGGAGGGACGGAGGGCAGGTGGGAGATACAGAGAAAGGGAGGAAGGGAGGGAGGGAGGGCAGGTGTGAGATACAGAGAAAGAGAGGGAGGGAGGGAGGAAAGGAGGGACGGTGTGAGAAACGGAGGGAGGGAAGGATGGATGGAGGGAGGAAATGAGGGACGGTGGGAGATACAGAAGGTAGGGAGGGACGGAAGCAGGGAGGGAGGGAAGTAGGGAGGGAGGTAGGGAGGGAGGGTCTGGACTCATGCGATGCTGAAATTGATACCTGTGGGTCGCACCACTAATGCCACTATGTTAACTTAATGTCGTGTTCGTGGGCGTTCTACTGTGCTGATTTTTGGTGGTTTCGGGATTCTTTCGTGCTTGCTTGCTCTCTCTCTCTCTCTCTCTCTCTCTCTCTCTCTCTCTCTCTCTCTCTCTCTCTCTCTCTCTCTCTCTCTCTCTCTCTCTCTCTCTCTAACCTCTCTCTCTCTCTCTCTCTCGCTGTCCTGTGTAAGACCACCTGACATGTATTCCCTTCAATCAAAAGTGCTCAAGTATATGCTTCGTGTTCTGCTGTCACACTCCAGGACTGACAGTAAATGTGTCAAGATCAATGTCTAACACACACACACACACACACACACTTTCTTTGTTTCTTTCTTTAGCTCTTCTCTTCCCTTTCCCTTTCCCTTTCCCTTTCCCTCTCTCTCTTTCTCTCCCTTTTCTCCCTCCTTCGCCAGTCACAAGGTCGACGCTGAGTATATATCCACTCGGCCTTGAGGTTGTAACTCTTCGGGAAAATATATATCAAAATTGGTAGTCGAGTGTCAGGGAAGCACGCAAACACACACACGTGCAGACACAATGACACAGACAAGAATACACTCACGCAACTTCCAATTTGATGATTTTGATCGCTTCTCCTTATCCACTTCTTACTCTTCTCCTTCTTCCATCCTCCTCCTCCTCTCCGTCCCCTCCCCCTTCCCCTTCCCTTTCTCCTCTTCTCCTCCCACTTCCCCTTTCCCCTTTCCCTTCTCCATCCCCTTCTTCTACTTCTACTACTTCTTATTATTATCATTATTATCATCATTATCATTATTCTACTCCTCCTCCTTCTTTTTCATCACTCACCCATCTCTCTCTCTCTCCTTCTCTCTCTCTCTCTCTCTCTCTCTCTCTCTCTCTCTCTCTCTCTCTCTCTCTCTCTCTTTCTCTTTCTCTCCCTCTCTCTCTCTCTCTCTCTCTCTCTCTCTCTCTCTCTCTCTCTCTCTCTCTCTCTCTCTCTCTCTCTCTCTATATATATATATATATATATGTGTGTGTGTGTGTGTGTGTGTGTGTGTGCATCCTCCTCTTCCGCGTCCTCTTTCCCACCCCCCCTCCCCCCTCAGAACTCAGCCTAAGCCCGTCGTAAGAGGAGGCCGCCCATACGCATCTATAATCTCCTCTCAAATATTAGACTTGGGCTTTGCAGGGGCGGCGAAGTGGAGAGGATGGGGGTGGGAGTGGAGGGGGAATGGGAAAGAAATGAGGGGGAATCCAGGAAAAGAAGCGGTAAGGGGGGAGGGGGGAGAGAGAGAAAAAGGAGGGAGAAGGATGGAAGGAGGAGGAGAAGGTGGAGTAGATGGAGAAGGAAGAAGAGGATGTAGAACAACGGGGAGGAGAAGAGGAGGAGAAGAGGAATAAAGAAAGGGGGGAAAGGAGAATAGGAGAGGATAACCGGAAAAAAGGGAAGGAGAAGAACGCGAAGAAAGCGTACGGAAACAAGACAACCAAAATAAGAACAAGAAGAAAAGTGCCAGAAAAGGGGAAGGGAGGAAGGGGGATCAAGACGGGAGCAGGGAGAGGGGAAAGGGGGAGAGATATTCAAAAGCGCAAAAAAATATAGAAAGAGAGCGAGATAGAGAAAAAAAAAAAAAAAATACAGGCGTAAACACGAAAGACTTTGCGAGGGTCGGTAATACTGCAGGTACACACAGGGGAGAGAATCTGAATACGGCTTGTGTTTTATACAGCTATGAGGGAAGAGGTGGGGGAGGGGGAGGGGGAGGGGAGGAGGAGGAGGAGGAGGAGGGGGAGGGAGAGGGAAGAGGTTAGAGGGAAGGAGGGGGTATAAGGGGATGAGAGGGGTAGAGGAAGGGAGGTGGTTGCTATGGGTGTGAAGGGGAGGGAGGAAGGAGGTACGAGGCGAGGGGAGGAGGCTCGGCAAGAGGGAGAGAAGTGGAGGGAAGGGAGGAAGAAGGCTGACAGTACGGGGAATGGAGAGGGAGAGGGAGAGGGAGTGGAGAGGGAGAGGGAAAAGAGGAGAAAAGGGGAAGCAACGAGGGAGGCAAAACGAAAGCGCCGCCGCAATTTTCAAATATAGGAGATGGGGGTGGGGGGGAGGGGGAGGGAGGAAAAGGCCACATGCCCATACACTCTCCCGGTGTTAATTATCGGCGAAAAGGAGGGTGAATGAAGAGAGACAGAGAAGGAGGGAAGAGTGGAGAAAGAGAGAGAGAGAAAAAAAAAGAGGGATGGAGGGAGGGAGGGAGGGAGGGAGGGAGGGAGGAAGGATAGCAGAAATAAAAAAAGAGATGGATTGATAGATAAATATAGTAAGAGAAGGAGAGAGAGAGAGAAGAAGAAAACAAAATAGACATGCGGAATATCGCAAGCCGCTGGTGACGTCAAGACTTATCTCAAGTAGACGGAGGATCTACGGCAACATGATCATTGCAACAATATCAACACATTTTACCCTTTCTTTCTTTCAGCCGCCGATTTCGCTTCAAAATCACTACTTCAAACACGCCAGAGACATCAAAAAAAGAGAAAAAAAAGGAAAAAAAATATATATATACTTTTTATTTCTTATTTACCACCTCTATCACATCTATGCTTAAAAAGAAACAAGTAAATACAAGGATCTACACCTCGGGGGATTTGCAACTGCGCAAGTATTGCAAATCTCCTCGCCTGATCGTGGCAATTCTCTTGCAAGGACCAAGACGCAATCATATCATCAACAGACACTTTCTTTTCGTTTCTTTTCTTCTCCCCCCCTTTTTTCTCTCTATTTCTCTTTTCTTTCTTTATTTCTCTCTATTTTTCTTCTCTTCTCTATTTCTTTCTTTTACTCCCTCTCACTCACCTCTTTCTCTTTCTCTCTTTCTTTCTTTCTTTCTTTCTTTCTCTCTTTCTTTCTCTCTCTCTCTCTCTAGGAGAAAGTTAAAGAAGAAAGACAAAAGAAAGATGATGACGAACCTGAAGAAATAGAAACACGAAAGAGAATAATAATAAAAAAAAACACACACGAAAGAATAAGAATAATAGATACAGAAAAAAAAGGAGAGAAGCAACGAAGAGGACGAAGATGAGACGAAGGGAACGCACAGAAAGAGGCGGCGAAGAGGAGAAGGGAGAGAGAGAGAAGTAAGAGGATCCGAGGCTGGGCACCGCCACAACAAGAAGGCGGCACTCGTCATTAACGTCCCCGCTGGCACCCCCGCCGTCAGGGGATGACAAAAGATGGCGTCGGATGGTGGTTAGGCAGGGGAGGGAGGGAGGGGAAGGGAGGGAGGGTGGGATGTGGAGGAGGGGAAGGGAGGAAGGGGGGATGGCAGGAGGGAGGGGGAAGGGAGGGGGACGACACGAGGAAGGGTTATTACGACCACACACAGACAGACTGTAACAAAAACACACATAAAACTTATAATACGCTCTTACAAACACACACACACACACACACACACACACACACACACACACACACACACACACACGCACACACACACACTACACCATCAATCTTCTGGAACCGAATAAGCCCACGCAGTTAGTTATAACCCCCACCTCTCTCTTATATCTCGTGATGCAGGATATTCTGTCTCCCCCTCTTCCTTCTCCTTCCCCCTCCCCCCCATCCCTATAAACACCTATTACCACCTATACCACCTGCCGGGCACCAGTTGGACCCGACAACACAAAATTCACATTATCATCATTATTACCCAAGCCACAATGCCCCGTCGTGGCATCGGACACTCTTAAAATGAGGATCGAAATATACGTATAGGCTATCCACACGTAAAGGCTATCCACACTAGTAGACTACCCACACATACAGGTTTCCACACACGAAGACTACCCACACATACAGGCTACCCACACTAGAAGACTACCCACACATACAGGCTACCCACACTCGAAGACTATCCACACGTACAGGCTACCCACACTCGAAGACTATCCACACATACAGGCTACCCACACTCGAAGACTATCCACACGTACAGGCTACCCACACTCGAAGACTACACACACATACAGGCTACCCACACTCGAAGACTATCCACATTCGAAGACTACCCACACTCGAATACTATCCACACATACAGGCTACCCACACTCGAAGACTATCCACACGTACAGGCTACCCACACTAGAAGACTATCCACACGTACAGGCTATCCACACCCGAAGACTATCCACACATACAGGCTATCCACACCCGAAGACTATCCACACATACAGGTTATCCACACTCGAAGACTACCCACACCAAGACTACCCACACTCTAAGGCTACCCACACTCGAAGACTATCCACACATACAGGCTATCCACACTCGAAGACTACCCACACTCTAAGGTACAGAAAATAGGGAAAGGGTTACAAAATCCCCCCTCAGGGTACGAACGGACGCGTACCGTGCGGAACACAGCGGGGGAAGGGGGAGGGGGGAGGGGGGAGCGCACGAACGGCGTAAAGAGGCTTGGTAGCGAGCCCTTTTTATTACCGTTCATAATACACTGACGCTGATCGAGTCATCATCTCTTGACGCCTGTAACACAACATTTAACTACGATTTATCTAAATCTCATTTTTCATTTTATTAAATCTATCCGTAGATTTACTTATTTTCTAGATAAATTTACTCGTTCAACTATCTCTCCTACCATTACCAACATCATCACTATCAACATCACTATAATCATCATCACCAGCATTATAATCAGAATCACAAACAATATTAACAACCTCATTTTCCATTATTTTTTTTACGAGAGACCTCTGAAGCGAGTGGTTCGATGTTCATGAAGCATTTATCTGAAGCATCATATCCGAACGGCCAAAGGAATCGAGGGAGCTTTGATTTTCACTCGATGAATAAAATAACAAAAGGGCGATTGCTGGGAGGGTGGGATGAGGGAGGGAGGGAGGTAGAGGGAGAGGGAGGGAGAGAGGGTGGAGGGAGAGAGGGAGAGAGGGAGGGAGGGAGGGAGGGGGAGGGGGGGGGGGGGGGGGGGGGGGGGGGGGGGGGGGGGGGGGGGGGGGGAGGGAAGGAGGGAGGGAGAGAGAGAAATAAAGAGAGATAAAGAGAGAGTGAGAGTGAGAGAGAGAGAGAGAAAGAGAGAGAGAGAGAAAGAGATTAAAAGACAAACAGACAAACAGACTTCAACCATTCATACATCAGTCTCAACCACATAAAAAAAAAACATGCAAGACAAAAAAAAAAAAAAAAAAAAAAAAAAAAAAAAAAAAAAAAAAAAAAAAAAAAAAAAAAAAGCCCCAGAAAGAAAAACCAAGCAAACAGACGGACAAACAGAACAAACAGAACTAAAGCGCCGTTCGACCGACCATCGCCGACCCGCGCAACGAAACAGAATGCCAGATGAATGATGGATCACCCCGCCGCGATGTTGCGAAGCCGCGGCGGGACTCCCGAGTTGAAACATAGAGCCTCATGCAATGTTGAAAGAGCCGAGCTTCCGTGGTCGCGTTCGTCATGGATTTATCGAGAGAGAAAAAAATTATTTGAAGGAGAGATCGTCAAAAATGCAGCCGATGATCACTTGATATTTGACCGTCATAATAGAGAAACTTTTTTTTTCTTTTTTTTTTTAATGTATATATATATATTTTTTTTGTTAATATACAACTATATCTACCTATCAAATATACGTATATACATTAATACAAACATACACAAGCACGTATACACCCCGCCCCCCCCGCCCCCCCACACACACAAACACACACAAACAAACACACACGACCAGCAGCATCCCCTCAACACAACCGGTAAGCACCGCGTAATCTCCCGATCACCTCTTATCTGAATAATTAAGACACGCGGCCAGGTAATCGCTGCGATAAGCCAGCGGTTCTGGAGGAGGCGGAGATAACGAAGCCGCGGCGCCGACCTCATCCGCTTCCTTATCACCTCCGGGAGAGATGGCTGGGGGGGGGAGGGGGGAGTCGTCCTTAGATGGGAGTGGGAGGGGGTGGGGAGGAGAGGGGGAGGGAGGGAGTGGGGGTGGAGGAGGTGGAGGAGGTGGAAGGGGGAGGGAGAGGGAGGGGGAGGGTAAGGGGATGGAAGAGAAGGGAGGGGAGGAGAGGGGGAGGGAAAGAGGTGGAGGATGTGGGAGGGGGGTAAGGGAGAGGGGGATGTGGAGGGGGGTAAGGAAGAGGGAAGGGGATGGAGGGGGGAAGGAAGAGGGACAATGGGAGAGTGGGATGGGGGGAGGGAGGGAGAGAGACAGAGGTAGATAGATAGGTAGATAGATAAATAGATAGACAGAGAGATAGAAAGGGAGAGAAAAAAGAAAAAAAAAAGAAAGAGCGAAAATAGAAATAGAGAGAGAAAGAGAAACAGACAAAGACAAAGCGCGAGAAAGGCAGAGATAACCCACAGATAAGAAGCACCGAACGGCAGCGCCTGTCGGACAGCCGATAAGGAAAATGACACCTTGGGAAGCTTTTCTCACCTGTACAAAAAAGGTGTTTTTAATCACCGCGCGGCGCTTATCTCCGGAGGGGGTGAAGGGGGGGAGGGGGGGGGGAAGCTGCCGTGGACGGATAAGGACACGGAAATATGGCGCCCCTGCTCACCGGATTTTTAGTATCTTTATTGTTGTAATTAGCATTCTTGTCATTATGATAATTATTATTATATCTATTACTAAAAATTTTTTTTTTTCTTTCGCTTTTGCCCTCTCTCTCTCTCTCTCTCTCTCTCTCTCTCTCTCTCTCTCTCTCTCTCTCTCTCTCTCTCTCTCTCTCTCTCTCTCTCTGTTCCTCCGTCATCGCCTCCTGCGTGCACACCTACCCTCTCCGCTTATCTCCTTCACCTCCGCCCTTCACACTTACCTGAAAATAAAGAAATGAGAAAACATTAATAAAGAACACAAGAATTTATTCGCTATAAAAAAACACTCCCTTCTCCCACCCCTCCTTCCCCCCCTCCTCCCCCTCCAGTCCGTGTTCGAGCAGCTCATAAAAATGCTCTTAACACTATCCCCTCCCCTTCACCCCCGCCCCCTCCCCATCCCCACTTACCCAACACTTCCAATACCCAACACCTCCTTCCACCCACTTCGCCTCCCCCCCACCCCACCACCCCATCCACCTCCACTTACTGCCAACCCCCACCCTTCTATTCCATTTCCCCGTCCCCGTCCCCCTCCCCCTCCCCTTCCCCCACCAATCTCCCCCTTTTTCCCAATCCCTGCCAACCAGTCCCCCTTCCCCTTCCCCTTCCCCTTCTCCTACCTACCTATTCCCACTCCCCCACCTACGCCTACCCATCCTTTCCCCCCTCCCCCCCATCCCTCCCCTACCCACTCACGCACGCCTACCCGTATCGAGTCAGTCCCGATTTGGCGGACGCGAAAGTAGCTGTTGATGCCTGGCCCTTAAGAAGAAGAAGAAAAAAAAGAGAGAGAAAAAAAAATTGGTAACTAGCAGCCAATAGCACCTACTAGCTCGACCCAGCGTGTTGTCTCAACCCCCTGGCGAGCTTATGGCTATTAGACGTGTTTGAAAGAGAGGGGGAAAAGGGAGGGGAGGGAAGGGGAGGGGAGGGAGGAAAGGAAGGGAGGGGGAGGAGATGTTGGGTGTAAGGAAGGGAGAGAGAGAAAAAGAGAGAGAGAATAATTGCGAAAGAGAGAAAGACAGACAGACAGAGAGAGAGAGAGAGAGAGAGAGAGAGAGAGAGAGAGAGAGAGAGAGAGAAGAGAGAGAGAGAGAGAAAGCGCGCGAAACACTTGACCATCAGAAAACTTGAACTGCCGCCCGAAATCAAAAGTTCCAACTCGGCTTACGCTCCAGTTCAAGCTTATTAATAAACGAACACTTAAGCTCAAGCTCGAATTCCTCAAGTGCGACCGTCGGCAGCACCGGCAGTTCGATTCGAGGCGGCAATTTAAGCGGATATTTATCGGCCCCGTGCACAATAGCCATCCATCCCCCCTCTCCCCCCCTCGACTCCCCCCGCTCATAACTATTCCCCCACCCTCTCACTACCCTCCCTCCCCCTCCCAAACATGTAGTTAACAATCAATGATGCCCTTGAAAATTAGGTTAAGTTTGGGTGTACGTGGGGGTGTGGGTGGGGGTGTGGGTGTGGGTAGGTGTAGGTGTAGGAGTAGGAGTAGGAGGTGGAGAAGGGTAGAAGAAGGTGAAGCAATCTTCCTCTTCCTCCTCCTCCTTCTCCTTCTCCTTCTCCTTCTCCTTCTCCTTCTCCTCCTCTTCCTCCTCTTCCTCCTCTTCCTCCTCTTCCTCCTCCTCCTCCTCCTCCTCCTCCTCCTCCTCCTCCTCCTCCTCCTCCTCCTCCTCCTCCTCCTCCTCCTCCTCCTCATCCCTCCCCCCTTCCTCTAAGAAGGATTGAAAGACATGTCCTGTAAGGTAAGGCCTCCACTCTAATGACTAATCGCAACACAATACATTCTTCGCCCAGCAACCTTTTCTAAAAATAAAAATATCTGCAATCATGCAACTGGAAGGAGGGAGAGAGAGGGAGATAAGGAATGAGGGAGAAAGGGAAAGAAGGATGGAGAGAAGGAGGGTGGGAGAGAAGGCAGAAAGGAGAGAGGGAGGGAGAAAAGGAAAGAAGGATGGAGAGAAGGAGGGCGGGAGAGAAGGCAGAAAGGAGAGAAGGAGGGAGGGAGAAAATGAAAGAAGGATGAAGAGAAAGAAGGTGGAAGAGAAAGCAAAAATGAGCGAGGAAGGGAGAAGGCGAGAGGCAGAAAAGGAAAGAAGGATGGAGAGAAGGCAAAAATGAGCGAGGAAGGGAGAGAAGGAGGGAGGGAGAAAAGGAAAGAAGGATGGAGAGAAGGCAGAAATGAGCGAGGGAGGGAGAGAAGGAAAAAAGGATGGAGAGAAGGAAGGCGGGAGAGAAAGCAAAAAAGAGAGAAGGAGGGAGAGAAAGAGGGAGGGACGGAGGGCTGTCTCTGGGGAAGCTATCTCGGGCAAAACTTCCGCCGCGCCATCACGGCACACGCAAAAGTTAGCGAGATAAGAGGAGGTCACGAAGCAACAGGCGCCGTCATATTTGGTGGCGTGGAAAAGGAAGGAGGGAAGAAAAGAAAGAGAAAAAAAAGGAAGGAAAGAAAAAAAGGAAAGAAAAATAGGAAAGAAAAAAAAGCAGGCAGAAAGGAAGAGAGGAAGGAAGGGAGGAAGGAAGAAATGAAGGGCGGGAGGGAGGGAGGAAAAAAAGGAAGGAAGGAAGGATGTGAGGAGAGGATAGGCGAGAAGAAGGAAGAATAGATAGGAAAAAGAAGGAAGGATGAGTGAGGAAAGGAGGGATTAGATAAAAAACAGCATGATACGAGATAGAATTAAGGCAAATAAATATAGGAAGAAAAAAAAAGTAGAAGACGAAGAAGAAAAGAAGAAGAAGAAGAAGAAGAAGAAGAAGAAGAAGGAGTAGGAGTAAGAGGAATAGAAAGCGTAGTAACACATCCCAATCACAATGACCCTCCCCCGCTCCCATTCTCCCTCCCATTCCCCCACCCCCGAGCCCTGGGCACCCGCATGGACCACACACGGGCGGTCGCGCCACTCCGCCGCCCACGCCTCGGCAGGGAGCCGCCCCGAACCAAGTCGTAAATAATTAAAGATAAAAAAAAGTATAAACAGATAAAAAGAAAAGAGAGAGAGAGAAAGAAAAAACATGTAGAGCATATCAAACACGCGAGTTAATGACCCAATGCGCTCCTCGACCCACCACCAATACGCATGCGTCATCATTCCCACGTGCATTGGATACCCAGCCCTCATACCCACACACCCTCATCACGCCCCCCCCCATGCCCCATACCCCATGCTGCATTCCCCCCCTCCCTCCAGACACCCCCCTCCCCCCCACACTCGCCCACCAAGAACCGTTTTTATATGCGTTTGGATTTATAATTAGTGGCGTCGGGTTACCGCTTGCGATAACACATGTCTAACACAGCGCCTGGCTTAATCCCCTCTTGAGCGAGTCACGGCGAGGGTAATGAGTCAAACGTTGGAAAAGGATGCAGATTTTGGTCGTTCGTGCATAATTACATGGCGTGATGGCGGCCAACGCTGCATAAATATTTGATGCATTTGCGGCAGACAGATTTTTAAAATACGAATAAAACACATAGAGGTATAAAAAATAAATAAATACATAAAATCAGGCACTCTAAGAAGGAAATCAAAGTTAAATATCTCAGAATATCTAAACGACAATTCCCACCCTCTTCGGCTATAAACCAAACCCACCCCCCTCCTCTCCCCTCTCCCCACCCCCTCCTCTCCCCTCTCCCCTCTCTCCTCCCCCTCCTCTCCCCTCTCCCCACGTAACACCTGTCAGTCTCTCACACACACACACACGCGCGGCGAAGCGACTGCCAAAAATACCAGCTGCCATAGAGCAAGGGTATTAATCCCCAGTGGTATGAATGGGCTTAGTTACGTGCTTATTCAAGGCGTTGGGTGTTGACTCAGATGGTGCGCCCGCGTTTGAAACTGACGTCGTTATGATGGGCGTGACGAGCGAGCGCGCGTGCGGGTGTGCGTTTTGCTCTTTCCTTATCGGATGCCCACGGGCGATAGAAATTATCTCCTGTTTGTTTGTTTGTTTGCTTTTTTGTCTTTCTGTTTTTGCGTTGTGTGTGCTTTGAGGTGTATCCTTTTATTTTACACTTATGCTTTCTCTTTTCCTTCCTTTCATTCTTTCATTCTTTCTTTCTTTCTCTCTCCCTCGCCTTTTTCCTCTCCCCCTCCCTCTCCCTCTCTTTCCAAAAAATAAACACTATATTCCTCGCCTTTCTTCTCCATCTCTATTACCGCATTCCTTCCCTTTTCCCCTCGGATCATTTCCTTCCATCAACGTTCCATCACGGTGGCTCGCGTGCGCACTTCACCCTTCTCCCGTTCCCTTGTTTACATTTCTGAAATCGCGTTCCTTGAAATCCGCTCTTTTTCCGTACTTTTGACCTTTTCTTCTTCGGGCTGCCATTCCCTTCGCCCTTCGTCCCCTCCCTCCTCTCTCTCTCTCTCTCTTTCTTCCCCCTTTCCCTCCCTCCCTCCATCTTCTCCTTTTCCCATCCCTCCATCCCTCCTCTCCTTTTCCCCTCCCTCCCTCTCTACATCCTCTCCTCTTCCCCTCCCTCCCTCCCTCCTCTCCTTTTCCCCTCCCTCCCTCCCTCCCTCTCTCTCTCCCTCCCTCCCTCCTCTCCTCTTCCCATCCCTACAGACCATCCTCTCCTTCTTGACTCTCGCCCTTCCTCTTCCCCCTCCCTCCAATACCCCTCCGCCACCCCCCACACGGCCCATCCTCTCCTTCTAGACCCTCCCCCCCTCCCTCTATCCCTCCCCCACCTCCTTCAGGACTCCCCTTACCCCCTCTCCCCGTCTCCCCCTCCCACCCCATCGCGTTCCGGTTCAGAACCCTGTCAAAACTTTTGCTATTTTTAGCGTCTTCGCTTTACATGATAAGCTGACACGTGGGTATTTCTTTCTTTTCGGTATTCTCTTTTCAGTGCTCTTTATTTCCGTTATCTTCCTCTGCTATACAGCTTGTTCCCCTCTCTTGCATACTTATTCCTTTCCAACGAACACGGGAAACGAGAAATGCTTGCAACAGACACAGATTCCTGGACAAATCGACATCCATCTAAATTCACACACACCAATATACATACATACATACATATATACATACAAATGCACGCAAGCAGATACACCCCACCACCCAACACCCACCCACCCCACTTCTCCTCCACCCACCTACCCACCCATACACACATCCAAACCAACCCAATCACCCGCCCATACAATCCCGCCCACCCCTCTCCCCCTTCCCCCTCCCCTCCCCTCCCATCCAGACACAAAGACAGACAGACAGACAGACAGACAGACAGACAGACAGACACAGACACAAACAGACACACACACACCTTTCCCCTCCCATCCAGACACAAAGACAGACAGACAGACAGACAGACAGACACAGACACAGACACACACGCACACAGGAAAAAGGTTGAGTGGGGCGCAGAGTAGAATTCTAGATATTCCGCGAAAGGAAAACTGGCGAATATGCACCAACTATTTTTCCCCGGCGAGTTTTTTTTTTTTTTTTTCCTTTTTTTTTCCCTTTTTTGAGGAGGCAAGCGAGGATGAATGCGACGTTCACCACGAGTGTCGTCTCTTCTTCCTTCGTTGTCGTGGTTCTTCCTTCTTTTCTCATTTTATTCTCTTTCTTTCTACGTATTATATTATTTCCTTGTCCTTTTTCTTTTATTTTTTTCCCTTGTACTTTTTAATCGCATTCTTTTCCTTGTATTTTTTCCTCCTGCTCCTCTTCTTGTTCTTCTTCCTCTCTTACTTCTTCTCCTCCTCTTTCTTCTTTTTTTTCAGCCTCCCTTTCTTCCTTTCATTATCTATGGAGGACCTTCATCCCTCCTATATCTATCTCATCCCTTTCATCTAACTCCTTTACAATCCTCTTTTTCCCTTCTTCATTTTTCTCCTCACCCTCTTCCCACTTTCTCCTTTTTCCTCCTTCATCTCCCACTAACTATTTCCCTCTTCTCCAAAGAGCCTAAAGAACAACTACAACCCCCTCCTTTCCCGAATCCTACCTCCTAGGAGTCACAGCATCCTCCATCCTCTCCCCTCTAAGAGAAACGCCCCCCCCCCTCCATCCCTTACCCACTACCTTACTAGGAAATCCTATCCTCTACTCCACCCTCACCCCCCCCCCCTTCGACAGGATCCCTCCTTCTTATTATCCTTTTCTTTGTCCTTCTTAACCCCTACCTCCTGAGGACACCCCCCCCCCACTTCAAAAGTATCCCTATCACCCCCCCACCCCGACCTCCAACAAGGATCCCCCCAACCCCCACCCCCAACCCCAAGGATTTCCATAACATCTCAATCCCTTCCTTTGACCAGGGTTAATACACAGCCAACATTAGCATCCTTTCTTCCCACGCCCCCGCCCCCGAGATGAGAGATTGCGGAGGTCCCGTCTGCAACGCCCCCGACGCCGTGTAATAGTCGTCTCTTATCTTTATCGCTCATCTTTCTCTCCTTCTTCATCTTTCTCTCGTCCTCCGAAAGTACCTCTTAATTATACTTTCCTCGCTTTCTCCTTCTCCCTCCCCAGCTCTTTCCTTTTCTTCTCGTTTTTTTTCTTTTCTTCTTCTTCTCTCTCTTTTCCACCCTGCCTTCCCTCTCTCTCTCTCTCTCTCTCTCTCTCTCTCTCTCTCTCTCTCTCTCTCTCTCTCTCTCTCTCTCTCTCCCTCCCTCTCTCTCTCTCTCCCTCCCTCTCTCTCTCTCTCCCATCCATCTTTCCCTCCCCCCATCTCTCCGTCTCTCCCTCCCTCTCTCTCTCTCTCTCTCTCATCCTTATCATCTTATCATTGTCAAATTATCTCTCACCCTTCCAATAAATATTCCAGCGGCTCTTTTACAGCCCGCGTGACTCCGCCCCTTACATATAAAAGCGGCAACCCGACTGTTGGCTTGGCTTGGCTAGCGAGGGACTCCTTCCTTCCTGCCTTCTTGGGATTGGAGGGGGAGGGGGATAGGTGGGAGGAGGGTGGGGATAAGGTGGGGGTGGGGGGAGGTGGGGATAATAAGGTGGGGGTGGGTGGGAGGAGTGGGGATAAGGTGGGGGTGGGTGGGAGGAATTAGGGGATAAGGTGGGGGTGGGTGGGAAGGGTGGGGGAATAAGGTGGGGGGGGGTGGGTGGGAGGAATTAGGGGATAAGGTGGGGGTGGGTGGGAGGAATTAGGGGATAAGGTGGGGGTGGGGGGGGAGGGTGGGGGGATAAGGTGGGGGGGAGGGAGGAATTAGCAGGATAAGGTGGGGGTGGGTGGGAGAATTAGAGGATAAGGTGGGGGTGGGTGGAGGAATTGGGGGATAAGGTGGGGGTGGGTCAGAAATTGGGGGATAAGGTGGGGGTGGGTGGGAGGAATTAGGGGATAAGGTGGGGGTGGGTGGGAGGAATTGGGGGATAAGGTGGGGGTGGGTGGGAGGAATTAGGGGATAAGGTGGGGGTGGGTGGGAGGAATTAGGGGATAAGGTGGGGGTGGGTGGGAGGAATTAGGGGATAAGGTGGGGGTGGGTGGGAGGAATTGGGGGATAAGGTGGGGGTGGGTGGGAGGGGTGGGGGATAAGGTGGGGGTGGGTGGGAGAATTAGGGATGGGTGGGGGTGGGTGGGAGGGGTGGGGATAAGGTGGGGGTGGGTGGGAGGAATTAGGGGATAAGGTGGGGGTGGGTGGGAGGAATTGGGGGATAAGGTGGGGGTGGGTGGGAGGAGCAGTGGGGATAAGGTGGGGGTGGGTGGGAGGAATTAGGGGATAAGGTGGGGGTGGGTGGGAGGAATTAGGGGATAAGGTGGGGGTGGGTGGGAGGAATTGGGGGATAAGGTGGGGAGGTGGGAGGAATTGGGGGATAAGGTGGGCGGAGGTGAGGGATGGGGGAGGAGAGGGAGGGAGGTGAGGGATGGGAGATGAGGTGGAGGGAAGGAGGGAGGGAAAGAGGGAAGGAAGGAGGGAGGAGGTGGTGGACGAGGAAGGAGAGAAGAGAAGGAGGGGTGAAAGAGACGAAAGGGTGAATAAAGGGACTAAGGGATGAATGTTAGGTGGGAGAACGAGTGAGAAAGCAAGAAAGTTATCCATAAGAGAATGACCAGAGAGAGCGAGAGCGAGAGAGAGAGAGAGAGAGAGAGAGAGAGAGAGAGAGAGAGAGAGAGAGAGAGAGAGAGAGAGTGACAAAGAGAGAGAGAGAGAGAAAGAGAGAGAGAGAGAAGGAGATGGGAGAGAGAGAGAGAGAGAGAGAGAGAGAGAGAGAGAGAGAGAGAGAGAGAGAGAGAGAGAGAGAGAGAGAGAGAGAGAGAGAGAGAGAGAGAGAGAGAGAGAGAGAGAGAGAGAGAGAGAGAGAGAGAGAGAGAGAGAGAGAGAGAGAGAGAGAGAGAGAGAGAGAGAGAGAGAGAGAGAGAGAGAGAGAGAGAGAGAGAGAGAGAGAGAGAGAGAGAGAGAGAGAGAGAGAGAGAGAGAGAGAGAGAGAGAGAGAGAGAGAGAGAGAGAGAGAGAGAGAGAGAGAGAGAGAGAAAGAGCAATAAAGAGAGAAATATGCAAGACAAAGAGACAGAGGAGATTACGTGTTCATTGCCCAGAACCACCTCCAACAGAACAGCCGCCCCAAGATGCTCGTCGCAGGAGAGAGAAGCACGCGCTCGGAAGTGCTCGGCCTCGCGCTCTTAAAGGAGTATGGGATTGAGATTGAGAGCGGGGGTGGAGGAGGAGGAGGAGGAAGGGGAGGAGGAAGAGGAGGAGGAGGAGGAGGAGCAGGAGGAGTAGGTGGTGGAGGAGGAGGAGGTGGTAGTGGTAGAGGAGGAGGAGGAGGAGGTGGAGGAGGAGGAGGAGGAAGAGAGGAGGTGGTAGTGGTAGTGGTAGTGGTAGTGGTAGTGGTAGAGGAGGATGAGGAGGAGGAGGATGAGGAGGAGGAAAAAGAGGAGGAGGAAGAAGAGGAGGAGGAGGAGGAGGAGGAGGAGGAGGAGGAGGAGGAGGAGGAAGAGGAGGAGAAGAAGAAGAAGAAGGGGGTAGCGGAGAAGAAGGAGATAGAGAATATTAAGAAAGAGAAGGAGAAAGAAGAAGAAAGAAGGAAACAATAAAAGGAGGAAGGACAAGAAACAGAGAGAAAGAAAATAAATAAACGGGGGAACCAGCGTAGAGTCGGAAGAAGAACGCACATCTACCGGGGATAAAGCCATAAAACAGCTATCGAGATAAACAGGAAAACAGCCATTCCTGCCATGCGAGACACGCGCCCAGACGACGACGACGAGGAGGAGGAGGACGAGGAGGACGAGGAAGAGGAGGAGGAGGAGGAAGAAGGAGGAAAGGGGGAGAAAGAAGGAGAGAGGAAAGAAAAGAAAGAAGAGTAAATGAAGGGGAAAAAAGAAGAATGAAGGACATAGGAGAAGAAGAAGGAGGAGAAGAAGAAGGAGGAGAAGAAGGAGGAGGAGAAGGAGGAGAAGAAGGAGAAGAAGGAGAAGAAGAAGGAGAAGAAGAAGAAGAAGAAGAAGAAGAAGGAGAAGAAGAAGGAGGAGGAGAAGAAGAAGAAGAAGAAGAAGAAAAAAAGAAGAAGGATAAGAAGAAGAAGAAGGAGGCAGAGGAAGAAGGAGGAGTCCCCACCCCCGCTTCCTCCAAGGATCAGCGCGAGGAATGAAGGGCGTGACGGACTGCTGCAAATCGCGGGATGTACCCTGATGGCGGAAGTTTATACGGGCGCCATCTTTGCTGATGAAGTTTCAAAAGAGGGGCGATCGAGGCGCGGGACACACACGGCGGCCGGGTTGGGTATGCCTCGCCCCGTTTTGACATTGTCATTTCTCTAGATATGTATATCTATTTATTTATTCATCTATCTATCTATCTTTTATATTGTCATTTCTCTAGATCTGTCTATCTATCTATCTTTTTACATTGTCATTTCTCTAGATCAGTCTATCTATCTATTCATCTATCTATATATCTTTTACATTGTCATTTCTCTAGATCCGTCTATCTCTCTATTCATCTATCTATCTATGTTTTACATTGCCATTTCTCTAGATCCGTCTATCTATCTATTCATCGATCTATCTATCTATCTTTTACATTGTCATTTCTCTAGATCCGTCTATCTATCTATTCATCGATCTATCTATCTATCTTTTACATTGTCATTTCTCTAGATCTGTCTATCTATCTATTCATCTATCTATCTATCTTTTATATTGTCATTTCTCTAGATCCGTGTATCTATCTATTCGTCTATCTATCTATCTTTTATGTATGGCACTTCACATGCTGTTTCTATCTATCTGTATATATATCTATCAAGCTACATTCCCACGATGATTCTTTCGTGTTGCTTTGCTATTTCTATCTATCTATCTATCTATCTATCTATCTATCTATCTATCTATCTATTTCACTCCTAAATATAGACTCGAATCATGCGTTCATGTTGAATTCTTTTAATCATGCAGTGATACGTGGACTACACAAGAAAGACAATACTTAAATATAAACCTCCCTTGATGGCAAATAAATACACGTACACACACACATACACACACACACACACTCACACACACACACACACACACAAACACACGCACACACACACACACACACTGCATTTCTATAAAACATGTATGCCAGGGTGTGACCGTGAGGGCATAAGGCATTGTCCCATTCAGAGGGAAAAAGATGGAGATAGATAAAGAGGGCGGGAGAGAGAAAGGGAAAGATAGATAGATAGACGGATAGGGAGGGAGGGAGGGAGGGAGGGAGGGAGAGAGAGAGAGAGAGAGAGAGAGAGAGAGAGAGAGAGAGAGAGAGAGAGAGAGAGAGAGAGAGAGAGAGAGGAAGAGAAAGCCAAAAAGAGAAAAAGAAAGAGAAATAGAGAGATAGATAGATAGATAGAAAGAGAGAGAGGAAGAGAAAGCAAAAAAAGAGAAAGAGAGAGAGAGAAAGAGAGGGGGGCTAGGACAACAAAGAATGTTCCTTAGCCTCACTGGACATGCAATTGTGTGTGTTTGCAAACTGTAAATACGCCAATATTCGCACTTGTCCCTCGTGGTGTGTTTGTCATTTCTTACACTCCCCCCTCCCCATCTACCACACTCATACCTCCCCCTCCCCCTCCCCCAATAACACCCCGCGCAATTCATTCTACCACCTCAACCTTCCTCCCAACCCCCATCCCTACCCCCTTTACCCTCACCCCAACCATCACATCTACTAAACTCTTTACCTCCCTTTCTCCGTTTCCCTTCCCCGTCCCCCTACCCCCTAACCCCCATCACACATCACTTCCCCTCTCCCCCTCCCCCCCTTCCTCCCTCCTCCATCGTGCGAACCCAAGTATATGACTTACGAGTGTGTGAATTGGCCCTGGGTTCGAGATATTCCCTTTCTTACACTTTACAATGCTCGGGTTCCGGTAAGCAGCGGTGACCCTCTCATGTCGCCGCCGCTACCGCCGCCGCTACCCCCGCTAACGCCGCTATCCCCGCTACCCCCCGCTACCGCTGTTCTGGTGCTGCTTAATCGATCTCCATGCATGATTCCTATTTCGTGTTGTTGTTGTTGTTTTTTATCTATCCTTTGTTCTTTTTTTTCTTGTTCTCTTTATTATGCTTTCTCTATTATTCATTTCCTTTCTAATCTCTCTCTACTCTACTCTACTCTAATCTACTCTTCTCTTCGTGTGAGAGAGAAAGAGAAACAAAAAAACAACAACTATTTAACTATCTCGCCCCTCTAAAAAAAAGAGAAAAAAAGAAAATAAGAAAAAGAAAAACGTAAAATTCCATTCACGCATCCCTCTGCAGGCCCATCATCCCTTGGTACTCAATTCCTCTCTCTTTCCCCTCTAATCTCTCCTTCCTCTACTCTTTCTCCCTCTCTCCTCTTTTCTCTCCCCCTTTCTCCTTCTAATTTCTCTTCTCTTCTCCACTCCCCCTTCTTCCTTTCTGTCATCATCACTTTTTACCCCCATCCCCGTCTACTCCTCCCTTTTCCCTCTTTTCCCCTTCCTCCATCTCGTTCCCCACCACCCTTTCACTTCTCTCCTCCTCCCTTTCCATTTTTCTCTCTCTCCTCTCTCCCTTCATCAACCTCCCCCTCCTGTCCCCTCCTTTGCTAGTAACACCCACGATTGATGAGCGGCCAGTGCGAGAGGCCCAGCGATGAGTGGTGGGCGGGGTTGGGATCTCCCCTTGGTACCACCCTCCCTTCCTCCTCCTCCTCCTCCTCCTCTCACTCTTCCTCCTCTTCCTTCTCCTCCCCCACCACTTCTTCTTCTTCGTCTTCTTTTTTTTCTCCTCCTCCTCCTCTTCTTCTTCTTCTTCACTTCCTCCGCGTCCTGTTCATCCTCCATCTTCCCCTCTACATCTTCATCTATTTCTTATTCTTCATCTTCTTCTTTCTCCTTTCTCCTCCTCCTCTTCTTCTTTTTATTTTTCTTCCTCCTCCTACTCCTCTTTCTATTCTTCTTCTTCCTCCTCCTCCTCCCCTTTTTCTTCTTCCTCTTCTTTCTCCTCCTCCTCTTCCTCCTCCACCTTCACTTCCTCCTCTTCTTCTTCTTCATCATCCTCCTCTTATTATTATTATTATTATTATTACTATTTTTCTTATTTTTCTTCATCCTCCTTCTCCTCCTCTAATTCTTCTTCTTTCTCCTCCTCCTCTCCTTCTTCCTCTTCCTCTTCCTCCTCCTCGCCTGCCAGCACCACCATTCTTCAGTCCTCATCGCCATTCTTCTCCTTCCTCTCCTTGGTTCGTTTACATCTTGGCGCATTTTGCTTCTCGTTACTGCTCTTACGTATTGCAATTTGCTTTCTTTCTATATTGCTTTTCGTTGTATATCCTTAGTCTTTATCTCTCTCTCGCTTTCTCTCTCTCTCGCTCTTTCTCTTTCTTTCTCCTCTCTCTCTCTCTCTCTCTCTCTCTCTCTCTCTCTCTCTCTCTCTCTAGGAGGAAAGAAGGAGGGGAGGGAAGAGGAGAGGGAGGTGAAAGTGATATATAGCGGTATGAAACTACAATAAAAATGGCTTACCTCCACCCCCCCCAAAAAAAAAAAAAAAGATATTTCTTTTTTGCATTTCCTCTGGATATAACTCTCAATTCGTCTCTCCGACCGTTACAACTTTCACATCGTTACGCTGTCGCAATAAAATTCAAATCCAATTCATTACAATATAACAAAACCCTCTACCTAATCACAGTACTAAAAAAAATCACTCCCCCCTCCTCCCCTCCTCCCCTCCCTCCCCCCCTTATGAGTCCCAATCGCATCGCCTTGTCACAGTGACACAATCACACTTCGACCTCTAATGACCTCGTCGCCCCCGCTTTGGATCATGACACGGTCAAAATGGCTTCACATCACGGCCGTGTCACAATCGCTTGGCATTATTAGACCATCATCCTCGCAACAAAACCCTGCCGCAATTGCATCCAATGGTCGCACTTATCAACGCAACAACAACCATTGCGCTGAGACCCCGACGTTGCCGCATCTCGCACCTCTCCTCCTTCCCGATCCCAATCATCATTAACCCTCCTCGCGCCGAACTAATTAACGAGGAACACGAAATAAACAATTAAACAATGCCTGCAATAATTACCCAAGCTTATCCTCCTCCTCCTCCTCCTCCTCCCTTCCCCGATACCCTGGTACCCTTCCTCCCCTTCCTCCTACTCTCCCTTCTTTCCCCCTTTCTCCTTCCCTGCTCCTCCTCCGGGTTAACCCCGTTCGTCTTCCTCTCACCTTCCTCCTTTCTCTCTCTCTCTCTTCCCTTTTCCATTCTCTTGATTCTATCCGTTCCCTTCTCTTTCTCCTTCCCCTTCCATCCTACTTACCATCCTTCCCCTACGTCTCATTCCTTCCTTTTCTCCTATCCCTTTTCCTCTTCCACCCTCCTATTACCTCTTCCATTTCCCCTTCAATCTTCTCCTTCCCCTTCCCCTACCTCTTTCCCATCCACCCCCACCCCCTTTCAATCTTAACCCCCTACCTCTACCCCTTCCACCCCCCCCCCTTCAATCCTAACCCCCTACCTCTTCCCCATCCACCCCCACCCCCTTTCAATCCTAACCCCTTAGCTCTATCCCTTCAATCCTCCCCTTCCCCCTTCCCCTTCCCCTTCCCCTTCCCTAATTACCCTAGCAATCGACGCCCTTCGCCACGAGATGCGTCAAACCCCCTTCCCATTGTTGCAGGCAGCTGATGATATCATTATGATCTGCATTATGCAATTGCTGACATTATTAAACTTCCCTTGCACCGATCACGGGTAATACCATCGATTAGTGAGAATTTCCCGTCTGATTTGCTGCCGATGCAAAGCTGGCGAACAAGCGAGGAGGGAGGGAGGGAGGGAAGGGAGGGAGGGAGGGAAGGAAGGGAAGGAGGGGAAGAGGAGAGAGAGAGAGGAAGGGAGGGAGGGAGGGAGGGAGGGGAAGAGAAGAGAGAGAGAGGGAGAGGGAGGGAGGGAAGGGAGGGAAGAGGAGAGAGGGACCGAGAGAGAGAGGGATAGGGAGGGAGGGCTGGTGATATGAGAAGGAGAAGGAAGGAGGAGAGGAAACGAGAGGGCGAGGGATGGGGAGGGAGGGATGGAAAGATGGAAGGGAGAAGGGAGGAGGGAGGTGGGGTGAAGACGAGAGGAAGGGGGAAGAGGGAGGCGGGAAGAGAACGAGAGAAGATGGAGGCCGGGAGGGCATGAGAGGAAGAGGGAGGAGGGAGGAGGGAGGCGGGGAGGTGACGAGAGAGAGAGAGAGAGAGAGAGAGAGAGAGAGAGAGAGAGAGAGAGAGAGAGAGAGAGAGAGAGAGAGAGGAGGAAGGGAAGGAAGGTGGGAGGAGGGAAGGAATGAGATGGGGTGAGGGGGGTGAGGAGCGGGGAGGGGAGGAGGAGGAGGAGGGTCAAAGAGTGGTGCTTGAGCTTGTCTTCCTGGATGATGATGATACTCTATGACCGGAAATTATTTTGTGTATTGTATCTATTTATCTATTTATTGTTTTTGTGGAAGTGATATTCCTTTCTCCCCCCCTCCCCCCTCTCTTTATAGACGCCATCATTCAACCTCGTCCGAATACTTCAAAACCCTCCCTCCATCCCCTCTCGGAATTATCACCAGATCATTCCAACGTCAACATTAACACTTCCAGCCGCCATTCTTTCTCACCGGCGACACTAGGTGATCGTTCCCCCTCAGGGTGGTCGCAAAACTTGCGGTTTTCTTTTTTCTTCGTGCTTCTTTTTTTGTCATAATTCTTACTAAAGTCTCTTAAATTACCCACAGTCGACAACGAGTGAGATAATGCAGGCGCCGAACTAGTCATTAATGACTTTAATCTATCATCTAAAAAAACAATGATACAATCGGCACAAATAGCGCAAAAATGACTCCGCTCCAATTAAGTGCGCTCGAACAGGTTTTTTCTTAGGTTACGGTCTCGTTTTCAAAAGCTTAGTTAGTTAGAGCGTATTTACTCGCTTATAATTCTAAATTTCAAAAGACATTGCTCTTTCTAAATCTAAATTATTTTCATAAACAACAATAAGTGTTTGAAACTCACCCCTTTTTTTGGTACATAAAAAAACAATAATAATAAAAATAAAAAGGAAATTTTCCCGCCCAATTTTCCCTGAGTGCGGTGGACTCGTTCGGACTCGTGGGAAAATAGCTTGGCTGATCCAAGCACAGGTGGACTCGTTCGACTCTCCGGGAAATATATAAATGAACAAAAATATATAATGAAAGTAAAAGAACCCTAATCATACTAATTTAAAAATACTGCTAATAATAAACAACATGGGGCAGTACTTCACGTCACTGGCTGCAAATTTCCCGCGGTTTTAACCAATCAAATTATTTAAGCTCTCGTGCATGCATCATGACTATTTGTGCAATACGCCATGTCCATCCGAGTCTGCAATGCTGCATGGGAATTTCACTCGACATTTCCACCTCTCTACCTATTCTACCCCTCACCCCCCCCCCCCCCCCCCTCCGAGACCGCCCCTTGCATTCTCCCCATATCAATTTCTCTGCTCCTACCTCTTCTTACCATCTCCCTTTAATCCCTCCTACCAACCCACCTTAACTTACCCACTCACCCACCTCTTTCTCCCCCTCTCCCCCCTACCTCCCACGTCACCCCTCTCCCCCTCCCCTAAACCCCCACCTCTTCTCACCCTCCTCTAAACCCCCATCTCTTCTCCCCCTCCCCTAAACCCCCACCTCTTCTCCCCCTCCCCTACCCACCCCCCTCTTCCTCCCGCTTCCTCAACCCACCCACCCGCCCACCCTCGCCACAAAAGCTGGTTCTCGCCGTTAAGTAGGTGTCATAAACGATGAATTCATGAAGGACAATAAAGGCCGAATTCCCGCGCCATCGCATGCTAGAGTGAACCTAATCAACGCGATCCGGGAGAACGACCGTTTTCCCGCGCTTTATGATGCACCTGCAATGATGTACGATAATGCCCAAATTAATCCATCATCATGACACTTAGGTGCCGGCTCGTTTCAAGACAAACAAACAAAAAGAAAAAAAGAAGAATTTTATCTTCTAACTCTCTCTTCATGAGCAACAGGAAATCATAAACGGTGCATAAAAATAAACAAAAAGTTGATAATACTTAACAGCGAGAAGAAGAAAAAAACGACATACGATATGCGCGCGAAAACCATCACGTCTCAAAAAAAAAAGAAAAAAAATAGAGAGAAAGGAAGCAAATTTTACGGTTAACAACGCCATCTTTTTAATCAAAAGTTAATAAAAAACAACAATAAACAAACAAAAGAACAACAGAACAAAACAAGAACAAAAAAATAATCTCATCCTCCTCATTCCTTCAGATAGATAGAACCTTAGAACCCTTATATATATACACACACACATACATACATACATACATACATACATACATACACACACACACACACACACACACACACACACACACACACACACACACACACACACACACACACACATATGTGTACGTATTATATATAAATATAACCACGACCCTTAAATGTTATGCATTATCCTAGGACGATATGATTAGAATCCCTAAAATATTATACTAATCAGTACTTATATTTCTATGATATTAAACTGTGTGATAAGCCGGACTTGTTTCAATGAACATTATATAAGGACATAAATCTCAAAATATAAATACTTCTATGTATTTACATTGCGTTCTCGTCACCTGATATGAGAAACTGTATCTCTTCTGCTTTTATGGCCGACGACACAGAACGAGGGGAAGGCGAGGGGGAGGAAGAGGGAGAAGGGTAGGAGAAAGGGAGGGGAGAAACAGAGAGAAGGGGAGGGGAGGGGGGAGAAGGGGGGATGGGATGAGTTGGGAGAAGAGGGGATGGGATGAGTGGGGAGAGAGAGGGGAAGAGAGTGGGGGTGGAAGGAGGAGGAGGATGAAGAGGAGGGGGAGCAGGAGAGGGGGGGGGAAAGAGGAAGAAAAGGAGGGGGAGGAAGAAGAGGATAGGGAGGAATGGGGAAGGACACCTGTCAAACTATCACAGAAAAAAAGAGAACAAATGAAAAAAAAGAGATAGTAACGAGAAAGAGAGTTAGCAGAAAGAACGAAAAGGAGAAAGAGAAGAAGAAAGAGTTACGAAGGGGAGTAGGGGAGTGGAGTAGGGAGTGGGGGGGGAGGGGTGGACCTATCGTCACAAGCGCCCAGCAGGACACTAAAAGACAACTTGCAACGAGTTATAAAACCTGATAGAGACAGTGAGGGAGGGCGAGAGGAGAAGCGAACAGCCGAGGCAGCGAGACACTTGTTGAGAGACGAGAGACGAGGAGAATGAAGTGGAGAGAGGGGGAGGGGAGGAAGCGGAGGGAAGGGGAAGCAGATGAGGCGAAGGGAGGGGGGGGGGGTTGGAGATAGAGAGAAGGTGGGAGAGATAGTGAAAAAGGAAGGAGGGGAGGGGGAAGGTAAGGGGGAGGGGAGACAATGGAGTGGAGGGGAAGGAGGGAGGATAGGAAACGAAGGGGGAAGCAAAATAACGAAGAGGACAGATAGGGATAAGAAGGGAAGTAAAAGAAGGAGAAACAAAGAGGAGTAAGAAAAAAACAACAACCGAAGAGATAGCAGGAAAGAGAGAGAGAAAAAATAAATAAAATCAACGAGCCGTGCAAGAAAGGAAGAAAGAATTCCGAAACGTTTGCAACAGTCTTCCGTCCTTTGCAAGAATGCATGAGACGAAAAGAGGAAAGGCCAACAAGAAAAGGCTCCTGGAAATCCTCCTTTCTGTGAAGGATAAGGGAGAGAGAAAGAAAAAAAAAAGATAAAGATATCGAAGGAAAGGAAACTGGGCAGAAGGAGGAAAGAAGAAAACAAACAATAGGAGCAAAATTAATAAATAAACAAAGAAGAGGAAAGAACAAAATAATAGGATATGTGCATGGAAACAGCAATGACAAATATAGCGCCGATAGAATGTAAAGAAAAAAAGGAAGAACTTACAATTTTGATAAAACAATACCAATAACAAAGCTGGCATTGAAGTTACCATAACCGACTTAAAGAAGAACTTCACCGATACACGAAAAAGAAGAAGAAGAAAAGGAAGAAGTAAATAATAATAAGCAGGATAAGAAGCAGAACATGAAGAAGAAAAGGAATAATGATAATAAGAGGAAAAAAAAAGGGATGAAGAAAAGAAAGAAGAAAAGAAGAAGAAAAAATAGCGACAGACGCACCGCTCCATATAACAGTCTCCCACAACCTCCCTCCTTCACCCTACACGGAGATGAAGGAGGGAAGG
>BOPN01003271.1:35000-37500 GCA_017312705.2 Penaeus japonicus | reverse complement strand
ACACCTCTCCTTCAGCACCTCCTCCCCCCTTCCCCTCCTCCCCTCTCTCCCTACCTAGACTCACGCCCCTCCTTCAGCACCTCCTTCCCCTTTCCCTCCCCTCCCCCCACCCACCCCCCTCCCACCTCACTCACGCAGGGCCGTCATAAGCGCAGTTTTATTGCAACAATGTTTACAGTGAGAGGACGACCCTCCTCGCCAGGCCAGCGGGGGTCGTCCTCAGTCACTCAACGGGGGCGGCACGGGCGGTGAGGGTCATCGAGGGTCGTCGAGGTCGTCTTGCAGGTGGCGCAGCTGGTGACAATTGGTCGTTTTTTTTTTTTTTTTTTTTTTTTTTTTTTTTTTTAATGTCCTTAGCCCGATCACGAGATTTGAACTAAGAAAACTTGTAGGCTTATTTTGGAAGGGATGGGAGGAAGGGATCGAAGGAACGAAAGGAGAGGGGGAGGAAGAAAGGAGGGGTGAAAGGGGAGAGGGGAAAAGAAGAGATAGGGAGAATAGAGGGAGAAAAGAGAGTGGATGGGTGCCCCTAGAAAAAAAAAATACATGAAAAAGAGAAGGAGAAGAACCTCGAAAAGAGGACATCCTTCTTCTTCTCTCCCCCTCCCCCCCCCTCAATCTTCCCACCTCTCCCTCTTCTATCCCACCCAAATATTCCCTCTCCCTCTCCCTCTCCCCCCACCTCCCTCCCTACTCCCCTACAGGCGCTGCGTCACGCCCTCTGGTGTCGGATGTCGCGCCCGCTTGTTTTCCCCGCCGACATGTTGACTCTCGTGTGACGTCAGCATGGAACAGCATCTTTTTTTTTTATTCATCTTTCTTTCTCTTCGGATCGTGGGATGCTGAGCAGATTTCTGGGTTCATTTCCGTGAGAGATGAAGGAGAAGGAGAAGGAGAAGGAGAAGGAGATGTAGAATGTAAGTATAGAATCATCATCATCATTATAATGATAATGATAATTATAGTAATAATAATAGAAATGATGATAATAACGATAATAATACTATACTACCACTACTACTACTACTTCTATTATTACTGTCAATAATAATACACCAACAACGATAATAATAATAACAACAATCTTTCATTACATTCCATAATATAAATACAAACAAAAAGAAAAGCACAGGCAACAGAGAGAACAACATCAATTGCAGACGCCACAGCCCACTGTTTTATCCTCCCCATTCAATCCTCTATCCCGCCCTCGCTATGCTGTAATAGCACCCATCAATTCATACCCTTTCCCCCCTCCCTATCCCCCATTTTCCAAATCCTAATTCTTCCCTTCCATCTTTCTTACCCATTCTCCCACCTAAGATCCCTTCCCTCCTATCCCCATTTCCCCATCACCATACCTTTCCCCTTTCCCCATACCCCATTCCTACAGCCCCTTATCTTCTACTTTCCTTACCCCCCTTTCCCCATCTCACTTCCCTCCCCCTATTCCCCATTCCCCCATACTCCTCTTCCCCACCTTTCCATCTCCACCGTCCGTCCCCATTCCCCTACCCCCCTCCCCATTCCCCTATCCCCCTCCCCATTCCCCTATCCCCCCTCCCTATTCCCCTATCCCCCCTCCCCACCCCCTTTTTACCAAGGGTATAATGATGATCAATAGGTTCGTGGTCTGCATTATAACTTGGTCATTGTTGAGATTAGCGTTAAAGCCCCGTGTAATGAGCTTGACAAACTTTGCAACCGAGCCACCCACAGGAGCCAGTCAGACCGACCGACCGACCGACCGCCCGCCCGTCCGCCCGCTCTCCCGCTCTCCCGCCCACCCGCCCGACGCGCCTTAAACCAGTGAATCTTAAAAAAAAAAAAAAAAAAAAAAAAAAAAGAAGAGATAGAGCCAGAGAGACGGAGCGCTCGTCTCTTGGTTCTTGTTTATTTTATGGCTTCTTCATATTTTTCTATTGGGGGGGGGGGGGGGGTATCTTTTTGTTAATAGGTATCCGAGATTTTTTTCCCCCTTTCTCTCTGTCTTTATTCTGTCGTTGTCGTTGTCTCTGTCTCTGTCTTTGAATTTGAATTTGAATTTGAACTCTCTCTCTCATACTCTCATTCCTTCGCTGTTCCTCCGTCGTCGCCACCTGCTTGCATACATACCTACCCTCCCCACTCATCTCCTTCACCTCCGCCCTTCACACTTACCTGGAAAGAAATGAGAAAACATTAATAAAGAACACAGAAAAATATTGATCTATCATTGAACATCACAGATATGCAACATTCTACATAATCATACCTGCATATGCAACATTCAACATAATCATACCTGCATATACAACATTCAACATAATTATACCTGCATATGCAACATTCAACATTAATGTGCGTAGACCACTTCATCCCCACTAATCCAGCCATAAGTAAATACGGAAAGAAAAGCCGAAATAAGACAAAACTAAAAATAAAAATGCAACAAAAATATACAAATAAAAGACGAGACTAAAAATATTCCCCGGGATCTTATTGCTGAATCTTGCAACGT
>BOPN01003271.1:30000-32500 GCA_017312705.2 Penaeus japonicus | reverse complement strand
CGAAAGAGCATAGAAGAAAAGATCCAATCAAACCCAGAAAAGCAAAGCAAAGAAAAATAATCAACAAGAGAGAGAGAGAGAGAGAGAGAGAGAGAGAGAGAGAGAGAGAGAGAGAGAGAGAAAAAAAAAAAACGAAAGAAGAAGAGGCAAGACTTACGAAGGGACTCCCGCAAAGGACGTCATTTTGGTACTTCCTCATGTCTCTTTATAGAATCACATCTTCGTTACATCTTCTTGACATCTTCGTCTCGAAAAGGTTGCTTCTCCTTGATCTTTTTCTCTCTGTGTCTCCCTCTTCCTCTGTCCCCCTCTCCCCTCTCAAGAGTCCCCAACCCCTCTCTCTCTCTCCCACCCTCCAAGCACACTCCCTCCGTCAACGCACTTGCCCTTCCCTCCCTCACCCTCCTTCCCTTGCCTTTCCCTCCCTCCCCCTTCCCTTCCCTCCCTAACCCTCTTTCCTTTCTCCTCTCCTCCTCCATCCCCCTCCTTCCCCTCTCCTCTTCCCCTCCTCAACCCTCCTTCCACATCCCCCTCCCAACACCCCCCGGCCCCTCCAAGACATCCAGGATAGATATCACACACTTGACAACGGAAACGGAAAGATACGACCTCCCACCCCCACCCCCATCCCCACCCCCTAAACAAAAACAAAAAAATAAAAGTAAAAAATGAGTAAAAGAAATAAATTCGAAAACTTTTTTTTTCATTTTTTTTTCTTCTTCTTCTTCCCGAAATTTCGACTTTCAACTGACAGTGGCATCATCGCCGCCGTTTTATCTCGTCGACTTGTCCTCGCCAGTTTCCTCAGAAGATGTATTTTTTTGTGTGTTGTTTTCGTCTTTCTTTTCTTCTTCTCTTGTCTTGCGCTTATCTTTCTTTTTCTTTTCTTTTCTTTTTTTTCTTACGTCTGAGTTGTTTATCCTCGCTTACTTACCTGATGTTGTTTTTTCTTCTTCCTTTCTTCTCTCTCTCTCTCTCTCCTTTTCCTTCCCCTCCACATTCCATCCCCCACCTACCCAATCCCCAACTCCCCACCCCTTCCTTCCTCCCTCCCTCCCTCCCTCCAGCCAACCCCTTCCACCTGTCCAACCCCTAGCTCCCCCCTCCCTCCCCCAGGCCCTTCATCAGGCCCCCACTCGAGCTCTCCAGTGACACAGGGCAATTAACACGGCACTCATTTAAGACGTCCTTGAGCGAAGGAGCTTCCATTCCCTTCGGAGCGACGAAGGCGGAGAGGAGGAGGAGGAGGAGCTGATCCGACCTACTCCTCTTCCTCCTCCTCCTCCTCCTCCTCCTCCTCCTCCTCCTCCTTCTTCTTCTTCTCTTTTCTTCTTGTGCTTCAGATTATTTCGTTTTTTCTTCTTCTTGTGTCTTTTTCGTTTGTATTATTATTTCCTTGCTACTTCCTAAAAGAAGGGAGGGAGGGTGAGAGGGAGTTGGAGAGAGAGAGAGAGAGAGAGAGAGAGAGAGAGAGAGAGAGAGAGAGAGAGAGAGAGAGAGAGAGAGAGAGAGAGAGAGAGAGAGAGAGAGAGAGAAAGAGAGAGAGAGAGAGAGTTCTAAAGGGCGGGTGTCACACTACCTCAAGTTGCCACACACCGAGCCCCCCTTGCTGTGTCCTAGCTTCACCCGATTCCTCATTACCAAACACTCATAGAGGAGGAAGGAGGGAGGGAGGAAAAGATGGAGGGGAGGGAGGTAAGGACAGAGGGGAGAGGAAAGGGGGGGAGGGAGGGAGGGAGGGAGGGAGGGAGGGAGAGAGCGAGAAAGAGAGAGAAAAGAAGAAAAATAAAAAAGAAAAGAAACGACGCGAACAGGCAAACAAAAAGGGATAAAACACAAGCGAGAGATAGCGACAACAGCTAGGCCTATTCCGGCTGCCATACATCCTAAAAGTGCACATGTGGGTGGCAGATCCAAGGCACAGAGGGCGTACAGAGAGGGACGACAGACGAGGGAAGAGCTAAAAAAAAAAGAAAAAAGAAAGAAGAAAAAAAAAGTAGTAAATAAAGAGAAAGAAAAATCAAAAGATAATAATAATAATAGTAAGAAATATATCATAAACAGAGACATAGTACAGAGCGTTATCGGAAGCAAAATTCAAATCTCTTCGAAGTAATTAAAGCAACTCAATTTTTCACTCTTTTTTTATATATCCTTATTGAATAAAGATGAGAGAGGGAAGAGGAAGGGAAGAGGAGGGGTAGTTGGAGGACCCTAGTTGCCACTGTATTGGGAAGGGTGAAAGGGAAGGGGAAAGGGAAGGGGGGGAAGTGAGGTAAGGGAAAGGGAAGGGGGAAGGGGAAAAGGGAAGGGGGAGAGAGAAAAGGAAGGGGGAAAGGGAAGGAGGGAATGGGAAGGGGAAAGGGAAGAAGGGAATGGAAAAGGGAAGGATAGGGGAAAGAGAAGGAGGGAAGAGGAAAGGGAAAGGGAAGGGGAAGGGGAAAGAGAAGGGGGAAGGGGGAAGGGGGAAGAGGGCATCTCAACCATGTTCAGCAAAGGA
>BOPN01003271.1:25000-27500 GCA_017312705.2 Penaeus japonicus | reverse complement strand
GTATTACCAATATTTACACAATTCACTATAACGGGAAAGAGCTAAGCTTAAAGGCATAAGAACAACAGAAAAAAAATATATATATATATAATGTCTTACATTTTATACATATCTTCCCTCTTCTTTCTCGTTCAAATATATAAATATCTAACACTCTCCCTTCTTCCCCCTCCCCCTTCCCCTCCCCCTCGTTCATACACATATATAACACTCTCATCCCCCTCCCCCCTCCCTCCCACCCCAGTAATCCCAGATGATGATGATTCAACTACGTATGAATGCACTTAAGCCCCGGTTATACGCGTAAAATTGCCACTAAAAACATATGTTACGCCCATTAACGAATTACGAGACGCATTTATGTAAATCTTTGCAGAGTGTTCTATATGAATAAAGAACTGAGTGTGTAAAAAAAAAATAATAATAAAATAAAAAATAAAAAATAAAATAAAAATAAAAAGTGAGGTAGAAAAAAGGGGAGTTTGCATTGTAGAAATAACAGGGTAATGATGCCTTTTTGATATTATAGGATAATAAGGTTATCTAATTTCATGTCGAAATCTCGGATCCGATTCTTTTTATTTAGAGATTTAAAGACGAAGAGGAAGAAAGAAGGAGAGAAAGAAAGAGGATGACGAAAGAAGAAAGGAAGTTACAGATGAAGAAGAAGAAATAAAGAAGAGAATGAAGAAGAGGATGAAGAAGAAAGAAGATAAAGATGAAGAAGAAAATAAAGATGGAAATTAAGAAGAAAGAAGAAAAGTAAAAAAGAAAACGAGAAGAAATGAATGTCCAAAGATCTCATCACTCTTTAGCTTTTAATGTCGAAGATAAAATAGTTTACATTCGTGTTTCTTTGACAAACTAAATCACAACTTGAAGTCAATACCGTATAATCACATGAATAAACAACTTGACATCCTCATCACGTATTCTTGAAAACTTACGTGAAAAAGACGAAAGAAAATCCTTCGCATAAATTTAAAGTTCTTAAGTGAGTTTACACGTCAATAAATAAATCAATTCCCACGCGAAATAAAAAAATTGTGAAAAAAAGAAGCAAAAAAATAAAAGTCTATAGTAAAACCATTGAAAATGTAAAAAGTAAAAAAATAAAGTTTTACAGATAAAAAAGTTCAATTCCCGAAACTTCACTGGAAAAATTAATGGCGGCAGTCAAGGTACTCCCGCATTAACGTTTCAATTGAACTCGAGACTTTTATCGGCGGAGGCGTCACGGGACATCGGTCAGCGCTGACACTCCTGACTTAGTGCCAGCACTGCGTCAGGATTCCTAGGTCCTTATCTGATTGGCCGCTGATTCGGCAGTTACTGTTCTAAATAGCTGCTTTTGTTGCCGGTTCCTTCGAACAAAGCGGCTGTAATGTTCGGTCGTCAGTACGAAACTTTCGTTTTTTTATCGCTTATATCTTTCGACGCGACTGTCAAAACTTATCTCTTTCTCTATTTTCATCTTAAAGCCAATATTCGCAATCCTTCGTAAAAGAGAAAATTCGAAAAGCATAATAGAAGAGAGAGATTAAACCCTGCAAGAAGTCACCCGAAAGGCGATCGGAGGGAAAAATGGGAAAGTGGGGCTCAAACGAGCATCGGACAAGCGGCGAGTCTCCTGAATCCTAGCCAGCGAGGGGGCGAATTCTTTTTCCCTCCTCTCTCTCTCTCGTTCCTTCCCGCGATCCTGCAGACGCGAGAACATTCGATCCTACAACCAGATAACGATAGAAAGATGATAAGTCAGTTACATAACGTTTTGTGAACACGACGGTTGATTTAATGACTTAATCGCTCCCTCCGATAAACAGCAAGTCTGAAGGACTTTCTTAAGAGAGGGGGGTAGGGGGCAAGAGAGGAGGGGAGGGGGTGGGGGAATGGCGTGCGTTGTATGTCAGACCAAAAAGTTGATGGAATTTTTTACCTGATGCCCCACCCCCAGCCTTTCTCCTCTCCCCCCCCTTACACCCCACCAACACATAACTGAAGTTTGACTATTTAAGAAACGTCCATCAAAATGCATTGTAGTACGTGCGGGAACCCGTCGACTATATATATTTTTTGTTCTCGAAAATTGCCAAAATTAACGGAGGGGAGGTGGGGGGGGAGGGGGTGAAAGAGAGGGTTAAGGAAGGAGGGAGGGAGGGATAGGGGGAGAGGGGGAGGGGAGACTTACGTGAGACCATGTATGTGCGTCTGTAATTATCAAATTATCTATGGGGGAGGATTTTTTTGGAAAGGTACACAAATTAAAGTACCTAATCGATTTTCCATCTTTGATCGAAAGGATTTCAAATTTGGCGATTCGGACCCTAACCGGTAAAAAAAAAAAAAAAAAAAAAAAATCTTAAAGGCTTACAGAACACAGCAAACTTGCAACTGACGCCACCGCATTGCAACAACAGCATGGGCCATGTTGCAACGCTATCGTCACATCCGCAAATAGAGCAATTGCAACATGCAACGAGGGCAAACAAGGTTAGGCGAC
>BOPN01003271.1:0-17500 GCA_017312705.2 Penaeus japonicus | reverse complement strand
CTTCTTCTTCTTCTTCTTCTTCTTCTTCTTCTTCTTCTTCTTCTTCTATTTCTTCTTCTTCTTCTTCTGAGAGAGAGAGAGAGAGAGAGAGAGAGAGAGAGAGAGAGAGAGAGAGAGAGAGAGAGAGAGAGAGAGAAGATAGATAGAGAGAGAGAGGGGGGGAGGGAGAGACAGCCAGAAAGAGAGAGAGAAAGAGAGAAAAAAAGAGAGATAGAGAAAGAGAGAGAGAGAGAGAGAGAGAGAGAGAGAGAGAGAGAGAGAAAGAGAGAGAAAGAGAAAGAGAAAGAGAGAGAAGATAGATAGATAAAGAGAGGTGAAGAGAAGTAAAATAGGGGGAGGGGGGTAGTAGGCAGAGATTGGTAAAAGAAGAAAGGAGAAGGGAGGGGGGGAGGGGGAGGTGCCAAGGAGGAGAAGATCCTGCAACCAGCTGTCCTGCAATTAGGCGAAACGAAGAACCACGTAATGAGGCTTGCACGCCCGGAAGTTTAGAGCGGCCAAGTTATAATGAACTTCACGCCTACAACAGTAAAGATTAGCGCAACAAAGAATGAAAAAAAAAGGAAATAGTAAAAGGTCTTTGTCAACAGACCTTGACAAAAGCCTTGCTAAGGAGCATAGGAGCCACTATTTATCTATCTATCTATCTATCTATCTATCTATCTATCTATCTATCTATCTATCTATCTATCCCACCCACCCACCTAAGTCAAGAAAGAGTGTGTCTGGGGTATGTGGGTGGGGTGGGGTGGGGTAGGGGACGAAAGAAAAGAAAAACAAATGGGCATGAAAAAGAAAGGAAAAAATATATATGTGTAATTTCGACGGAGTATAAAAAAATATATATATAAAGGAAAAGAAAAAAAAAGTGTAATTTATTTCCCTTTAATAAAAAAATAAAGTCAAAAGCCTCTTCCCCCTTAGAAGAAGAAGAAAAAAAGAATAACTACAAAAAGAAAAGAAGAAAGAAAAAAAAGGCGTCAAAAATCCTAAATCTCTTCTCCTTCCTTCCCCCCTTCCCCCTCTCCCCCCTCCTCCCCCTTCCCTCCCCCCTTCCAAACGCAAGTCCTCCCGGTACTTGAGTAACTTTTACGGCCTGTCATTCGCCGCAAAAACGGACAAGCGACGGCCCCTTTTGAGCCAACTTAACAGCGAGAGGGTTAAGCCAGGCGCTGTCATGGGGGGAGGGGGGAGGGGAGGGGGAGGTGGCACTCACTTGGGTGCGGAGAGGACCTTGTGCATGGAGGAGGTGAGGGTAAGGAGGGATAGAGGGAGGGGAAGGAGAGAGAGAGATAGAGAAGATGAAGGGAGAGGGATAGAAGAGAAGAGAGAAAAATTATATAAGGGAAACAAAGAAGGCGAGAAAAAGAAAGACAAAGAGGTATGCAAGAAAGGGGGGGAGGAAAATAAGTATGGATTAAGGGTAAAAACCTAGGCACCAAGGGAAGAAATCCAGGTAGAAAGAGGGTACCTGTAGGAGGGATAGAGGGAGGGGAAAGGGGGATAAAGGGAGGGGAAGGAGGGATAGAGGGAGGGCAAGGAGGGATAGTGGGAGGGGAAGGAGGGGTAGAGGGAGGGGAAAGGGGGATAAAGGGAGGAGAAGGACGGGTAGAGGGAGGGGAATGAGGGATAGAGGGAGGGGGAGGAGGGATAGAGGGAGGGGAAGGAGGGATAGAGGGAGGGGAAGGAGGGATAGAGGGAGGGGAAGACGAATCAAAGGGAGGGGAAGGAGAGAGAGAGATAGAGAAGATGAAGGGAGAGGGAAAGAAAGCGACGGATGGGAAGATGGGAGAGAGATAGAAGAAAAGAAGGGAGAGAGATAGAGGAGAAGAGAGAAAAAATTATAAAAGGGAAACAAAGAAGGCGAGAAGAAGAGAGACAAAGAGGTATGCAAGAAAGAGGGGAGGGAAATAAGTATGGATTAAGGGTAAAAACCTAGGCACCAAGGGAAGAAATCCAGGTAGAAAGAGGGTGCCTGTGTGGGGTGGGGGTAGGGGTGGGGGAGGGGGAGAGGAAAACAAGTAGAAGGAAGAAAAATAAAAGAACCGAAGACGAGAACGAGGAAAACGACCGAGGAGACAAAGACCCAAGGCATCGAAGTGTCCCGTCAAGAACCGTAACGACGGAGACGCAAAATCCGCCAATCGCCCGCGCCGGATACACTTCCTCGCGGGTAAACAGAGGGGCGCGGGCGCGGGCGCGGGCGAGGAATGCAAGTGGGCGTAGTGGGGGGGAGGGGGGGGGGAGGAAAGGAAAATAATCGGTGTAAATGAAAAAAAAGAGCCGATTTTGAGTTGAAGCCAAAGCTATAGAGAAGAGGGGGAGGAGGGGGGGATAACAACGATAAAAGAGCCAGAACACAACACACAACATACAATCCACAATCGTACTTATGTTTGTAAGTATCATCGCTCCTGTATATGCAAAGAACAACAAATAACACAAAAACAAAAAAATAACATTAAAAAAAACGAAAACGAAATTCCTATAAACGGAAAAGCATAATGCTAACAGTTATCGCTTGCGGCTGACACTAAGTAGTCAGACCCGAGTCAGTCTCTCTGCCCACGAGAGCCATGAAGTTCATATCAGAGGAGTGCAGGTGGGGAGGGGGAGGGGAAGAGGAAGGAGGGAGGAAGATGGAGGAAGGGGGGAGAGGAGAATCAAATGGCAAGGAGCGGAGAGCGAGGAGAGGAGAGAAGAGAAGAGGAAATTGAGAAGATGGAGACCATTAACAGCCGAAGAACGAAGAAGGAACACATAAGAGCACAGACAAGAAAAACAACAAAAAGAAGAAGATCAAGAGCAATTAAGAACAAAACAAACGAAATACGGAAGAGGGGAAAGGATGGGATGGGAGGGGAGGGGAGGGGAGGGGAAGGGACAAGCAGCCCGGAAGGCGCGGCAGACGGATAGCAAAAGAGGAAAAGGCGATAAAGCGGGATTTATAACTACGGAGCGCTCTATGGCAAAGAGAAACCGGTAGTTGGGACTAAGTAAGTGCAGGTGTACGGTTGGGGATCGACGAGCAGCAGTAGGGGAGGGAGGGAAGGGAGGGAGGAAGGGAGGGAGGGAGAGAGGGAGGGAGGGAAGGGAAGGAGGGAGGGAGGAAAGGCTTTGGTGTAAGGGAGGGAGGGAGGGAGGGAAAGGCTTTGTGTAAGGGAGGGAGGGAGAAGGGGGGGACGAGGGAGGGAGGAGGGAAAGGCGTTGAGTAAGGGAGGGAGGGAAGGAGGGAGGGGGAGGTTTTGTGTAAGGGAGGGAGGGAGGGAGGGAGGGAGGGAAGGCTTTGTGGAAGGAAGGGAGGGAGGAGGGGAGAAAGAGGGGGAGAGACGAGGGAGGGATGAGGGGAGAAAGGGGGAGGAGACGAGGGAGAGACGAGGGAGGGAAGAGGGGAGAAAGGAGGAGGGAGATGGAGGAGTAGGGAGGGAAGAAAGGGGGAGGGGATGAGAGATGGGAGAGAGGAAGGGAGGAGAGAGGGGGTAGGTGTGATGGAGGAGGAGGAAATAAAGATATAGAAGAAAAAAAGGAGGAGGAAGAAGTGACCCTACCTCCTTTCATCTCTACACAACTTCACAACAACAACAAAAAAATATACATATACATACATATATATATATATATATATATATATATATATATATATATATATATATATATATATATATATATATATATTATATAGAGAGAGAGAGAGAGAGAGAGAGAGAGAGAGAGAGAGAGAGAGAGAGAGAGAGAGAGAGAGAGAGAGAGATGGAGAGAGAGAGAGAGAGAGAGAGAGAGAGAGAGAGAGAGAGATAAAGAAAGAGAGAGAGAGAGAGAGAGAGAGAGAGAGATAAAGAAAGAGCGAGAGAGAGAAAGCAAGACTCCGAAAGAGCCACTTGGCACTCAGTGGAATATTACGTTACCACTCTTTACGATCCCGCACCCACCTTGGTATTATAGTCCGGATATATGAGAGGGGGGAGAGGGAGAGAGAGAGTGGAGGAGGAAGGGGGGGGGGGGGGGGGTGGGGGGGGGGGGGGGGGGGGAGGGGACACCGTAGCGGAAACACAATATTGGCTCCGGCTAGATGGTGTGGCTCCTCCTCCTCCTCCTCCTCCTCCTCCTCCTCCTCCGGCTGCTGCTACTGCTGGTGGTGTATCCCTCTCGGTGTCACAGCTTTATTATTGCTGTCCAATTGGCGAGGGAACACTTCTCTCTTGTCTCGCGTGATATTTGTGCGCCTTTTTTTCCAGAAATGAGGAGATGAAGAGAGGGAGGGGGGGGGAAGGGGAAGGGGAAGGGGAAGGGGAGGGGGAAGGGGAAGGGGAAGGGGAAGGGGAGGGGGAGGGAGAAATAGAGCTAGAGAGAAAGAGAGAGAGAGAGATAGATTGATATATAGATAGAGAGAGAGATATATAAAGATAGATAGATAGATAGAGAGAGAGTTAGATAGAGAAAAGGAAAGAGAGACAGAATAAGAAAGAGGTAAAGCCAGAAAATAGGAGAAAAAGAGCAAATAGAAAAAGAAAAAAAAACGAAAAAGGGCAGAAAAAGAAAAACAAATAGAAAGAGACAAAAACTCGAACGGAAAATAGAGAAACAAAGAGAGAGAGAGAGACAGAAAAAAAGAAAAGAAAGAAAAGAAACGAAAAGCTAAAAAAATAATAATAATAATAAAAAAAAGCCCCGAAGCACTCGTGACCTTGAGGTTAACCTTGGCGTCTGGAATACCTCCGAAATGACCTGACGAGGCTGGGAATTATCCCATCTCGCCTCGGTCGTGGGAAACCAAAGAGAAAAAGAAAGAAAGAAGGAAGATTTAAAAAAAAACGAAGGGAAAAGAAGAGGAGCAAAGATTAATCTTTTGTTTTGATGCGATTTTGAGATATGTCGAAGAAATAATTATGTTAATTGAAATATAAATCACAAGCAGTATTATCAAAACTAACAATACCAACGACAACAACAGTAATAATAACAATAATCGTGATCAGATAATATGAAGAACAATAATAATAGATAAATTATTAAAGCTACAGCTAATTAGTTTTTCCCTACTTTCCCATCTCCATTCTCTTCTCCTCCTTCCCTCGCTTTCCCCATTCATCTCCTGCTTCTCCTTCCCCCTTCTCCCCCCTCTTCCCTCTCTCCTCCCCTTACCTCTTCCTCCTCCTCCCTCCCCCATCCTTCTCTTCTCTCCCCTTCCCCCATCCTCCTCCCCCCTTCCCCCATCCTTCTCTCCCCCTCCCCTATCCTTCTCTCCCCTTCCCCCATCCTTCTCCCCCTCTCCTCTCTCCCCTCCCCTTCCCACATGCTTCTCTCCCCTTCCCCCTCTTCCTCCCCCTTCCCTCGCCATCCAGTCAGCGTAATATTAAGTTCATAAACAAGCAGTAATAGCAACGTCCCAGGGCCTCGTGGGGGAGGGGGAAGAGGAGGGGGAAGGGGAGGGGGGACAAGGGAGAGGGGAGAGAGTAAGATAAGATGATAGGATTGGGGAGAGAGGAGGAGAGGAGGAGAGGAGGAGAGGGGGAGAGGGGGGCATGGGAGAGGGGAAAAGGGGAGATTAGGAGCGGGGGAGAAAGGAAGAGAGGGAGAGAGGAAGAGAGAAGAGGAAAGAGGGAAAGAGTAGGGGAGCGGAGAGAGAAAGAGAGAAATAGAAAGAGGGAGAGTGGGAGAGAGTGAGAAAAAGAGAGAGAAAGAGAAAGAGAAAGAGAAAGAGAGAGAGAGAGAGAGAGAGAGAGAGAGAGAGAGAGAGAGAGAGAGAGAGAGAGAGAGAGAGAGAGAAAGAGAAAGAGAAAGAGAGAGAGAGAGAGAAAGAGAGAGAGAGACAGAGCGAGCGCGAGAGACCTGATCTCTGCCAGCACCCATAAACCTCAAATATCTATTGCATCTTTGCGGGTGAAATTTTTAAAGAGAGATCCTAAACTCTTATTATCTCGTCCCGCACTTCACTTCGTTAATGACGTCATTCGTTACACAGATAACGTCACATGAACCTGCTAATTAACAACTTGGCTGGAATGATGTGGGCTGAGAGCACATCCTATTTTTTTTTAATGTGGGAAATTGGGGGAGGGAAGGGGGGGGGGAGATGTACATCCATCCATCCCACCCCCACTTTCGATGTGGAGATTTCTTATAGCTTTATGGGCACAGGACCCTTTTTCTGAAGTGAGTATAAAGCATATCTGCATTTTCCCCCCTTACTTTGAGGGGAAAAAATGCCTGCTAGTGTTCAGAAGTTCTAGTGAAAAAATAAAATTACATGAAAAAAAGAAAAAGAGAGAGAGAAAAAAAATAGAGGGAGAAAAAATCCGTTTTTTTTTCTTCTTCTTCTTCTTCTTCGTGTCTCTATCCCAGATTTCCGAACCGCAACCGATCACAAGGGACGAGCAGCGCCATCTGTTGAGGCGCCGTTAATCAAGTGCACAAACCGGGTGGCTTGAAAAGGCGGGTGGAGGAGGGAGGGGCGAGAGAGGGAGGGAGGGAGGGAGGGAGGGGGAGGGAGATGGGTAGTGTGGAGGAGAGGAAGAAGGGAGGGGAGGGGGGAGGGGGGAGGGAAGGGAAGAAGAGCAGCCACTGAAGCTGAAATATTACAGTCTCCTGGTCATCTTCACTTGGCTTGACAGGGGTAGGGGATGGGGTGAGGCGGTGTGGAGGATAAGTCAGGGGGTGGGGTGGGGGAATAGGAGGGGGGAAGGGAGGGGAGAAGGAGCTTTAACATCCTTGCCAGCCTTGCCCCACCATCTCCTTGTGGAAGGGGGAGGTGTAAGGGGGGGGGGGTGTAGGGGAAGGGGGGAGATCTATCTTGAACCAACAGTAGTGCTGGTTACTGTAAGGAGGTGATGGTGGTGGGTGGATGGGGGGGGGGGGTAAGAGGAAGAGAGATAGAGAGAGAAAGGGAGGGGATAAAGAGGGGACGAGAAGGAGAGGAGAAATGATGAAGGAGAGAGAGAGAGTGAGAGAGAAAGAGAAAGAAGGAGAGAGAGACAGAGAGAGAGAGAGAGAGAGAGAGAGAGAGAGAGAGAGAGAGAGAGAGAGAGAGAGAGAGAGAGAGAGAGAGAGAGAAGGGGCGCGGTAAGCACCCACACTAATCCCTAAAGTATTGCTTTCCTTCTGCGCCTCGAGAGAGAGAGAGAGAGAAAGAGAGACGTGCCCTTCGGGAGCGCCTCTCGCGGGGGGATTAAGAGGGGTTGGGGGGGGGGGGGTCACGAGACAGGTTAGCCTGTGTGGTCATTATCACGATAATATATAGCAGCGGCCGTCCTGATGGTGTATGTGCTCCCCCTCCCACCCCCCTCTTTCCCTCACTCCATCCCCTCTTCCATGCTTGTGCCTTCGCTCTCCCTCTTCCTTTTTCCTCTTTCCCCTCTTTCATTCTCATCTTCCTCTTACTCCTTCTCCTTCTCCCCTTCTTTCACTTTCATGGTTTCATCTTCCTACTTCCTCGCTCTGCTTCTTTGAGATTTCCCCTCATTCATTCATTCATTCTGATGTCTTCTCTTTTCTTCTTCCCTACCTCCTTCCCCTTCCCCTTTCCCCCTTCCTTTATCCTCTCTCCTTCCTCTCGTGAAGTCTTTTCCTCGTTCCCTCTTCCCTTTCCCTATTCCTCCTCGGCTTCTCCCTTATCCCCTTTCCCTTATCACTTCATCCCTCCCATAAGTTATCATTCTTCCCCATGCCCCCTCCCACCTCCCCTCTTCTTCTTGTCATGTCCCTTATCATTCCTCCTACCTCGTTCTCCTCTTCCATGCCTTAATATCCCTACCTCCTTTTATCCCTTCACTTTTTCAATTTCCCCTTCCTATTACCCTCTCCTCCCCTCCCCCTCTCATTCATCTTCCCCCTTCCAACATTCCGTTCTCCCTCTCCTTCCCTCTCCCTTTGTCCCCCTCTCTCCTTCCCTCCTCTCATTTCCCCCTCTCTCCTTCCCTCTCCCTTTCTTCCCCCTCTCTCCTTCCCTCCTCCCTTCTCCCTCTCCCTTCTCCCCCTCCCTCCCTCCCTCTCCCCTCCGCCCACTCCGCTGGATTTCCTCTCATTTCCCCTCGTTTCCCCTGATGGCGTTCTCCTTGATGGATTATTTTTTCCCCTCCTTCTATCGCTTCTTCTTCCGGGGAGGGTCTCCTTATTTATGGTTCTTCTTTTTTGTTTTCTTGCTTCCTTATTTTCCTTTTGTTGTTTTTGTTTTTCTTTTTGTTTCTTTTTTTTTTTTTACTTGTTTGTTGCCTCGTCCTGTTGTTTTTTCCTCATTTAGGATTCTTGTTGCATCTTTATTATGTTTGTTTGTTTTTTATTTTGTTTCTTTCTCGTTTTCACATTTTCTTTTATTTTCTCTTTATATTCGCTCTTGATACCTTATTTTTCTCTTTCTATCTTTCTCTGCTGCATCGTTTTTGCTGTTCGTTCGTTTGTTTGTTGTCATGTGTCGTTGCGTTAACATTCCATTCCCTTTTGTGGAATCAAATAGCGGATCAAATGTCTAATAATTTAGACTTGGAGAAATAGTTATCCTATGAATAAATAAATAAATAAATAAATAAGTAAACAAGTGAATGAGAGTGAAAGCGAGAGTGTCTCTGTACGTATGCTCATGTGAGTGTACGCATGTATCTGCACGTACACATTTTTGCATGTACGCATGTGTACATCTCCGACGGCCGCGCGTGGACGTACACCCGCGTCCTTTAAGATCTCCCTGACTGACACAAACGCCCTTCCTCCTTTTAGTCCGACTGCCATAACTCGCCATCCTTCTACTGCTCCTTCTCTCCCCTCCTCTCCCCTCTCTCTCCCCTCCCCTCCCATAACTCGCCATCCTTTTTCTTCTTCTTCTTCTCCCCCCTCATCCCCTCCCCTCCCCTCCCTCTCCCCTCTCTCTTCTCTCTCCCCTCTCCCCTCCTCTCCCCTCCCCTCTCTCTCCCCTCTCCCCTCCCCTCCTCTCCCCTCTCTCTTTCTCCCCTCGACTGGACGACTACACGTACTTAGCTGCACCCTACTCGAGACGCCCCCTCGGCTTAGCCTTCCTCCGAAACGTCGCTTCTTGAGTGACTCACGATGTGGGGAGATGACACTCGGGAGGGCAGGAAGGAGGGAAGGAAGACACTCTCGCCGCGAGTTTGTTCTTGTTCTCTGTTCTTGAAAGGGGGGGTGAGGGTGAGGGGGGTGAGGGGGGAGGTTGTACCAGCTAGAGTTTTTTTTTTTCTTTTTTTTTTCTTTTTTTTTGTATCTTTTTCTGGTGTTTCTGGGCTCTCTGTTAGTTTACTTTTTGTCTCTCCCTTTATTATTTTCTGTCTTGTATCCATCCCTAGCTCCATCCTTCCCTATCGTCGCTCCATCCACAAAACGGATAACTTCCTTCTCCTTCTCCCCCCACCCCCCACCCCCTCAAAAAAAAAAAATCCCCATTCATACAATAATAAAAAAGTAACAAAAAAGAAAAAAAAAAAAAAAAAAAAAAAAAAACAAGCATATAAAAAAACATGCCCAAAATCAGCTTCCCCGCAGATTTCTCCGGCGATAATCCCCCGCCTTTGCATAGTCTGTCTGTTAATAGATTTATCACGTCCGGCATCGCATAATTTACGTCCATGGAGAGCAGCATCCGCGCATCTCGGCCTCGCATAACTAAATCAATTTGGCCGCTTCTTGCCCGTAATATATATGCAAATTTTATGCTTTACTATGAGCATGTGTGAATAATCATAATAATAATTGTTGAGGAGAAAGGAAGACACGATACGAAGAAAGGGTGGGGGAGGAGGGGTAGGGGGTGGGGGAGGGTATGAGAGGGGTGATCGAGGGAGGGAGGGGGTGGAGGTGGGAAGGGGGTAGGTCTGCAACTAAAGGAGAGGGGAGAAGGGAGGAAGGGGTAAATCTGCAACTAAGGGAGAGGAGAGAGGGAAGAAGGTGGTGAGGCTGCAACTAAGGGAGAAGAGAGGGGGGGGCGGGGAGGAAGATGGTGAGTCCGCAACAAAAGGGAGAGATGGTGGGGGGGTTGGGGTGGGGGTGGGGGGTCGAGTCTGCACCTGCTACCGAGCGACAACATCTTAAGGATAATAAAAAAGAGGTATTTAATTCCATATTAGTGCGATCTAGACTCAAGTGGACGTAGACGATGGCGGTTTTACATATATATCAAATTCATACCAGTTTTGGGAGTCTCGACTTTCTCCCGGGAATGAATGAACGTCGAATATCATGAATGAATAGGAATGGATCCAGTGTGGAGTAAATAAATAAATAAATAAATAAATAAATAAATAAATAAATAAATAGAATTCAAAACTCGAAGTAGTATAATAGATAAGAAATCACATATTAGCATTATTTCTCGCGAAACCATTCACACATACTATGCAATTTTCCCCTTCAATAAAATCCCATTTGCTCTGTCGTGTACACCTAACCTTTCCCTCTCCCCCCCTCCCTCTCCTCCTTCCCTAACTCTACCCCCTCTCCCCCTCCTCCTTCCCTAACTCTACCCCCGATCCCCCCTCCTCCTTCCCCAACTCTTCCCCCGCTCTTCCCTCCTCCTTCCCTAACTCAACACCCCCTCCCCCCTCCTCCTTCCCTAACTCTACCCCCGCTCCCCCCTCCTCCTTCCCTAACTCTACCCCCACTCTCCCCTCCTCCCTCCCTAACTCTACCCCCTCCTCCTCCCCCTCCTCCTTCCTTCCCTCCCTCCCTCCCCCAATGGCCTGAAAGACATCCCCTCCCCCATTCAGCAAGTTCTTGAATTGCTTTCATCGTCTTGAGCTTCACAATCTGCCGCCTTCTCCTCGCCTCCATTCACCTGTCATACCTTAATACCCCCCTCCCCCGTACCCCTACCCCCCCTCCACTACCCCTACCACGGTTACCCTCCCACTCCCTTCACCTTCCTGATGGGGACGGGGGAGGGGAAGGGGGAGGGGGCGGTGGAAGGGGAGGGGGAGGGTAAGCGCCAAGGTGGTCGCGACAACCTGGAAAGATTGAGGCAAATAACTCGTTTTTGGAGTGGTTTTATGTCTGTCTGTCTGCCTGTTCATATATTATATATATATATATATATATATATATATATATACATATATATATATATATATATATGTATATGTATATGTATATATATATATATATATATATATATATATATATATATATATATATATGTATGTATGTATATGTATGTATATATGTATATATATATATATAATATATATATATATATATATATATATATATATATATATATATATATACATATATATATATATATATATATATATATATATATATATATATATATATATATATATATATATATATGTGCGTGCGTGCGTGCGTGTGTGTGTGAGAGAGAGAGTGAGAAAGAAAGAGAGAGAGAGAGAGAGAGAGAGAAAGAAAGAGAGAAAGAGAAAGAGAGAGAGAGAGAGATCGTCTTATCCCCAGTAGGTCGTATCTAGTGAAAGGTGGGAAGAGAGGGAAAGGGAAATCAAAGGGAGGGAGGGAGGGAGGGGGGGGGGCGGACTGATGATAATGATATGTTATCTCCTCTCGCGTCGCCGCCCTTGTCCCCTCGTCCGCGCCTCCATCCCCTCCCTTCACTGCCTCCTTCCCTTCTCTTCTGGAGGTCTACATAAAAGGTATCATGTAAATACACAGATGTTTATGTAACTTCTTTTCTTTTTCTTTTCCTACTCCTACTGTCACAACTCTTTTTCCTCCTCTTTCTCCTCCATCAATTCTTCTTCTTCTTCGTCTTCTTCTTCTTCTCCTCCTCCTCCTCCTACTCCTACTCCTACTCCTCCTCCACCTCCACCTCCTCCTCCTCCTCCTCCTCCACCTCCACCTCCACCTCCACCTCCACCTCCACCTCCACCTCCACCTCCAACTCCACCTCCTCCTTTCCCCCTTTCCCCTCCACCTCCCCCACCTCCACCTCCCTCCCCCTTTCCCCACCCCTTCCCCCTTTCCCCACCCCCTCCTCCACCTCCACCTCCACCTCCTCCCTCCTTCAGTAATGGTTCCCCTGGCCAGCAAATGACACTCTGACTGGGTAATTGCCGCCCTTGCTTTATGTGGCCATAAGCGGGACGCATAAATCACGCGTGAGTTGGCCCTGACATTTATACGTGTTCCTAGGCCATCCCTCACGTCACTCTGGCTCCTGCTGACTCTACGGTGTCACGATGGTGGTACCTTTGATACCTTCATCTCTGGGACTTCTATGGGGTTGGGGGGGGTATGGGGGGGGGGGGGGTCGATCCGCCGCAAACGATGGATTTATGTCGAATGCTCTGCAAGGGGTAGGGTTCAATTCTCCGTGCCGGTTCATTTGTCTCGAGGAGAGCGGGGTGTTGCTCTTTGAACGTCGTATCAGTTTAATAACAACGATCGTGAGGGGGGGGGGGGGGTGTACAACACATACCACGTACCATGAACCACTGCAATTCGTACTAATTCCATCATAACTATAGTCATGAAGTCTCCATTCCCGATACCATGAGAATGCCTCTTTCTCTCTCTCTCTCTCTCTCTCTCTCTCTCTCTCTCTCTCTCTCTCTCTCTCTCTCTCTCTCTCTCCCTCCCTCCCCCTCCCTCCCTCCCTCCCTCCCTCCCTCCCTCCCTCCCTCCCTCCCTCCCTCTCTCCCTCTCCCTCCCTCCCTCTCTCCCTCTATGAAAAAACTATATACCACCCACCACCATGAGTCTACATCCCAATTACCATAATACCACCAGAAGGTCCCCTCCCTCATGACAGCCAGCCTCCCATGAGTGCTCCCTCCCCTCCACCCCCCCACCGTGAGGCTGACGTGGTCGTAATCTCATACTTATCTCGGTGACACTAACATCAACCGCGTGACATTGATATCTACATCGCGCTACCGGGAGTCGCGATAAGAATGTGTATGGCAGCTTGATAACGCCATGCCTCCGTTTACAACTCCCATCTGTTCGTTGATAAGGATGGCGTTAGCGTAATCCTCTTTCTCACCCCTACCTTCACCACTACCATCACCACCACCACCACCCCCTCCCCCCTTCCCTAGTCTTTAATCCCTCCCCCTCCTCCCCCCTCTCCCCCCATGCCACATTATCACCCTTATCCATGTATACCCCACCGGACCCCCGCCTCGCCCCCCCTCCCCCCAAGCCTTTCCCCCTTCATCCCCACCCCTCACCCCCTCCCCAAACCCTTCTTAACACCACACCCTCCTCACAACACGACCGAGAAAGCCCGTGTCTCCAATTAATTACAGCAGCAGTTCGCCCTATTAATTAATTAATAACAATAACACTCAAATGTTCACAGCCGGCGGGGCGGGGAGCGATACAGTGCGTACCAATCATGTGAACAGCGCTGAACAACCGACCCCCGAGTACAGTCGTGAACTGCTCGACATGAACACGATGAACACGATACGAAAGCAGCAGAAGCAGCAACAGCAACGTGAGGTGGTGGAGGAGGAGGAGGAGGAGGAGGAGGAGGAGGAGGAGGGAGGAGGAGGGAGGAGGAGGGAGGAGGAGGGAGGAGGAGGAGGAGGAGGGGAGGGAGGGAGGGAGGAAGGAGGGAGGAGGGAGAGAGAGAGGGAGGGAGGGAGAGAGAGGGAGGAGGGGGAGGGAGAGAGGGAGGGAGGGAAGGAGAAGGGAGGGAGGGAGGGGGGGAGGGAGGGGGAGGGAGGGAGGGAGGAGGGACGGAGGGGTGGGGGGGGGGGCGCACGATATAACGTCTTCGAAATTATGTTTGTTGGCGAGAAGTGGGTGAAGGGGAAGAAAGAGAAAGAGGAAGAGGGAGGGGGAGGGTAAAAAGGAGGGGAAGGGGAAGGTAAGGGTAACAGAAAGGGAAAGAGAAAGAGAATGGGAAAGGGAAAAGTGGAGGAGAATGGGAAAGGGATAAGGGGAAGAGAAGGAAATGGGAGAGGGGAAAGGGAAGATGATGTAGATCTATGAGTGCAAAGAAATTAGAGGGTAATGAAGGAGGTAAACAGGAAGGAGTGAGAAGGAGGGAAGTGTGTATGTGTGTGTGTGTGTGTGGGGGGGGGGGGGTGTATGTAGCCCAGAAAACGACGTCGCAACATACCGACCTCGTGTCTCTCTCAGCCCATGCCTGCCTTTATGCCCCGTGCGGCTGCATGTAGAGTGGCATCGCAAGGCCCTGTCGTACCAAGGCCGTGGCACTACTAATCCTTATGTAAACATTTTCTTTCTTTCTTTCTCTCTCTCTTGTTCTCTCTCTCTCTCTCTCTCTCTCTCTCTCTCTCTCTCTCTCTCTCTCTCTCTCTCTCTCTCTCTCTCTTCCCCCTCCCTTTCTATTATCCACTCCTTCTCCTATTCAATCTCCCCTTTCTCCTCCTCCTTATCACCTCACTCTTCCCTTTACCTTCCAAGTCATCCCCATCGTTCTATCTTCCTAAAACTTCTAACCCTCCTCTTCTTCTTCTTCCATCTCCATCTCCATTTCCATCTCCATCTCCACCTCCTCCTCCTCCTCCCCTTTCTACTCCCCACCCCATCCCCCTATCTCTCCAATCCCCACCCCCCTCCCCCCACTCCCCACTCGCAAGGACGACCCAAGACTCCCACTCCCCACTCCTCCTCCTCCTCCTTCTTCTCCCCTTTCTACCCCCCATCCCCCTCCCCCCACTCCCCACTCGCAAGGACGACCCAAGACGCAAGCGGCGTAGCTGGCTGGCTGGCTGGCTCGGGCGGGCGGGCGGGCGGGCGGGCTACGACTCCTAACGGCCGATGGGGATTAGCCTTACGATCGCCGCTCCGTCGTAAACATGTCCCCGGAGAAAGATTTTGTACATAAAGAGAAAATTATGATTATTTTTGTCTTCTTCTTCCTTTCGTTTCGTTCTATGATGCGACCTCCTCCCCCTCCCCCTACCCTTACCCTCCCGACTCCTACCACCACTCAAGGACCACCGTGTGTGTTTATATATATATATATATATATATATATATATATATATATATATATATATATATATATATATATATATATATATATATATAAATATATATATATATATATATATATATATATATATATATATATATATATATATATATATATATATATATATATATATATATATATATATATATATATATATATAACAGCATGCGTGCGCGCGTGTGTGTACGTTTATGCGTGTGTGAACATGCACAGGTGAAAATAGAGAAAGAGAAACAGAAAGAGAATGAGAGCCGAGAGAGAGAGAGAGAGAGAGAGAGAAAGAGAGAGAGAGAGAGAGAGAGAGAGAGAGAGAGAGAGAGAGAGAGAGAGAGAGAGAGAGAGAGAGAGAGAGAGAAAGCAAGAGAGAGAGAATGAGAGAAAGAGAGAGAGAGAGAGAGCCAGGCCGCGTATATATATATATCTTTTGTGTTTGTTTGTTTGTTTTTGTCCTTTGGAGTGTATGCATATGAGTATTATACATGTACATTTATTGTGCATTTTTTGTCTGACTTTATGGTTAAAGTGAATATTGTTTTTTGTTCCATATGACTGCATGAGGACGACATCTCATCTAGCTAAAACAAAACAAAAAAACAAAGATGCACTTTAAAATATCTATCAAACTTAAATACCGCTTAAATAGCCCATAAAGAATTCATTGACGCGCTCTTGCATAAATGCAAAAGAACATCCGAAAAATGAACATATCTTCAGTATACACATTTTAAAACACAAGCACACACACACCGCCACTTTGAATAAGGGACAAGCTGATAATTATTAATTAGGACAAATATACTTAAGCAATGATCTTTCACTCGTTATGGTGCAGAAACTGATTTAATCTCTCTCTCTCTACCCCCCTCTACCTCTCTCTCTCAGTTTTTCTCGCTTTCTTTTTCATTTATTCTCTCTCTCTCTATTCCCTCTCTCTTCTCTCTCTCTCTCTTTCTCTCTCTCTCTCTATCCCCCCCCCCCTCTCTCTTTCTTAGTTTCTCCCTTTCTCGCTTTCTTTCTCATTTATTCTCTCTCTCTCTATTCCCTCTCTTCTCTCTCTCTCTCTTTCCCTCCCCCCCCCTCTCTCTCTCTCTCTCTCTCTCTCTCTCTCTCTCTCTCTCTCTCTCTTTCTCTCTCTCTCCTTCATCTTGGGAATCATTAGCACAAACACTCGCACGGGGGCGGGGGGGCACGTGCCTCTATTAACCCCCCCCCCCCCGACTCCACCGACATGACTTTTCAATCCTTTCCTTTCTTCCTCCATTCCTCTCTCTCTCTCGTATTCCTTCTTCCCTTCTTCTTCCTTCTTTATCTCCTCTTTTCTTCTTTTCCCCTTTCTCTCCTTCTATTTCCACTCTTCCCATATCCTTTCTCTGATTTCTCTCATTCTCTCACTCTTATTTCTTATTTCTTTCCTTCTGCCTCCTTTCTTCATTTCCTCTTTCCCTCCTTCTCTTCTCCCTTCCTCCTTCCCTTCCTCCCCATTTTTTTCTCTCCTCACCCTCTCCCTTTCTCCCCTCTTTACTTCCCCTTGTTTCTCCTCTTTTGCCCTTCCTTTCCCCCCTTCCTTCTCCTCCCTCCCCCTCCCCCTTCTTCCTCTCTTCCTTACCCTTCTAGAGACTCACAAATGCAACATCACTCCATTTCCTTCCTCATCTCTCTTCCTTTTCTTCCTTCCCTTTCATTCCCTCTCCCTCCCCCTCCCCCTCCCCCTTCCCCTCATCTCATCTCCCTCCCCCCTTACCTCAAGATAGTACTCCCTCGCACATCAGCATCCTTAGCATCCTAGCACGAGGTCCCCTAACAGCATCCTAACACAAAAGAAAGAGAGATAAAAAAAGAAAAAAGGCGGGGGAGGGGGAGAGGGAGGAGGGGAGGGGAGGGGGTGTAGTCTAAGGACCACTTTGTATTTACTCTCACCCTCGAACTTCCTTTGCGCTGCTGCGGGTTTTCAAGACTCATCCCCCCTCTCCCCCCTCCCCCCCACCATCACCCATCCTTTCTCCCCCTTCCTTCCCCTTCCCCCTTCCTCCCCCTTCATTGGCCTGCCCAGACTATTAGTGCCGTGTTTACAAAGCCATTTGCATAATTCATGGCAGAATCAGATAAAAGAAGAGAAAATAGAGTGTACGTTTGCAACCCTCATTCTTCTTCTTCTTCTTCTTCTTCTTCTTCTTCTTCTTCTTCTTCTTCTTTTTCTTCTTCTTCTTCTTCTTCTTCTTCTTCTTCTTCTTCTTCTCCATATCCTTCTCCTTCCTCATTATTGCCATCTATTTCTTCCTCTTTCTGTTTGTTATTTTTCCTATATTTGTCCCTCTTCCCATACCATCTCCTACCACGACTTTATATACATTATTTATATATATATATATAAATAAATATATATATATATATATATATATATATATATATATATATATATATATATATATATACGTGTATAATGATGATGATGATAGTAGTGTTATTGATGATGATGATGATGATGTGTGTGTGTGTGTGTGTGTGTGTGTGTGTGTGTGTGTGTGTGTGTGTGTGTATGTGTGTGTGTATCTTTTCTTATCATAAATATTATATTAT
>BOPN01003270.1:157500-160000 GCA_017312705.2 Penaeus japonicus | reverse complement strand
GATTGGGACGATGTCGCCGCGTCGCCTTCAAGATGACCCGGTGATCGCTTTTCACACTCGCCGGGAGGTCGTCGTCGTCGTCTCGTGCCGGGGCGGGGAGATGCCAGGGCGGGAGGAGAGCGGGCGGGACTTGTATGGGGTTGGAGGTGTGTTTGTTTTGTCACGTCACGTCACCTTGCGTTGCGCGCGCGCGTGTGTGTGTGCGTGTGCGTGTGCGTGTGCGTGTGCATGCGTGCGCGCGTGCGCATGTGCATTACGTAATTTTTCATGTGTACATTTACATTGGTGTCCGTGCATGCAAGCAGCTATCACAATGCATGTGCCCATTTAAGCGTACTTACCCACACACCTCTATTTAAATGGTCGGCTGAGCAGAAGCGTCGAGTGCGGGAGTGGAAAGCTCCTTACTGTGTATTTTGTCGCGGGTTTTTATGGCGTTCAAGTACAGGGATTTATTGCCTCGCATTTTGTGAGCGCTGTACTTCAGTTGTGTTGCTATTATAGGCCTGGCCCCGAGGGTGTATTACATCACCCTTTTTATGATTTATTTTACGCTTTCTCTTTCGCCATATGGATTTCCATTATTTATTGCACTTGCTCCACAGGTATGTATTTCCTTTGGTTTCGTCGATATTTATGTATTACCTCCGGGGAGACAGCGAGGAATTGAATAAAATTTCACTTAGCCTTCAAAGCACTGGGGTAAAGCTCACTTCTGGTGCATTTACATATTCGTGTATATGGAAATGTGTTTTATGTATATATGTATGAGTTACTACTATGTTTTTATTAAGTTCTGGGGTGTTCTGCAACGTGGCTCCAGCCGCGGCCGTCTGCTCACCCGTGGAGCTTTTCTCCAATTTATATTGAAATTCCTTCTTTGGGTTCCCGCGGCTCCGAAGGACGTGCAGTAAACAGCGAGGTGGTTTTGCTGCGGTGGGGAAAGTAGCAGTAGGCCGAGTCTGTTTTCTCTCTCTCTCTCTCTCTCTCTCTCTCTCTCTCTCTCTCTCTCTCTCTCTCTCTCTCTCTCTCTCTCTCTCTCTCTCTCTCTTTTTTTTGCTATGGAGGAAGAACAACGAGGGAGGGGGGGGAGGCAGTTTGTGTTGTTTGGTTGTCGAGCAGTTTTGGGAAGGCATCACGCTGTCGTTATTCGATTGCTCAGGGCTTGGTGTGAGGCGGGGGCGAGGGGCGAGGGGGTATTCTGGGGTCGCAAGTAGGGGTGACTAAATGGAGGGCTCGGGGGGAAAGGGGGAGGGTGTTTGAGAGGAGGGGAGGGAAAATTAAGGACGCGAAAATAAGGCGATTACCAAGTGTTTAGGAGGGAGGAATTTTGTGAATGTGTTCCCGGAATTTCACCCCCATTTAGTCTCGAGTAGATTTTAAATCCGATAGGAAGGAACGCCGAATTGTTCTTGCTGTTGACGTTGTTGTTATTGTTGTTGGTGGTGGTGCTGTTGTTTAGCACTTGGCTCGTCGAAGGCCCTCTCCACGTCAGCTGATTAATCGGTCGTTTAGGAGGACCATTTGCTGTTGCGTAATAATTTCCAGAGGCGGGCACGGGCCCGTGATTGGCGGCGATTCACAAGGATCGGTCCATGATCTGTTAACGGTGGAGGCCTGTCTAGCAGATTCTTAAGTGGTGGAGAGTTTGCTGTCAACAAATGTGCTTAAGCAAGCATTGGAACACTGTTCACTCGCCCGTTGTAATTAGCATTGGATAGGCCCAGAAGGTATTTTCGGTCAGTTGAGATGTCTGTTGGCAAACACTGGCATCAAAATTCTTAAACGAGAGTGCCAACAGTTCGGTTATAAGAATGTAGCGAATACATACCTACCTCCTTCCCTCTCCCGTTTATGTAAATGCAGTAAATAGAGTGCCCCCCCCCCCCTCCCGTTATGAAAGTGCAGTAGATAGTGATTGTACCCCCCCCCCCCTTTATGGGAATGCAGTAGTCATTGATTGTATCAACTCCCATTATGAAAATGCACCGAATAATGGCTGTACACCCCCTCTGTCATGCAGTGAATAGTGAGTGAATTTCACCCCCCCCCCTCCCCTCGCCCTTGGTGCATTAGGCCATTGTTTGTCCGCAGTAAATCTGGAAAATTTAAGGCGATTTGGAAGGTGGGGAACAACAGGCGCATTTTCATCTTGTGTCTTTTGAACGTGGAAATTATATTTTACTGCTCATGAATGCAAGCGAACAAATGGCAAATGTTCATGTGCAATTAAACACCATTTTGATTTTTTTATGTGTGAGAATGGCTCTCGAAATCATTAAATGTTCATTAATTGAAACAGTGAAAGGGTAATTTACATAAAAGTATGAAATTGATTGTAAATTTTATGCAAGCTAAAAAAAAGCAGTTCCCTTGTTATCTTTATTGTTTTCTTTTTTAAGGCATTTGCTAATTTCCTGGAAATTTTAATGTCGCCGGATGGTAATTGCACCATATTTAAAGCTACGATGTGTACAGTAACCGTTTTTCTCTCTCTCTC
>BOPN01003270.1:142500-145000 GCA_017312705.2 Penaeus japonicus | reverse complement strand
TGTGTGTGTGTGTGTGTGTGTGTGTGTGTGTGTGTGTGTGTGTGTGTGTGTGTGTATATATATGTGTGTGTGCCTATGTATGTGTATGTGTATGTGTATGTGTATGTGTGTGTGTATATGTATGTGTATGTGTGTGTGTTTGTGTATGTGTATGTGGGCGTGCGCGCGCCTGTATCCGAGTGTGTATTTGTTTGTTTATTTGTTTTCTGCATTTATATTTGGGCTTTGAAGAAAACCCGTACTAGCCTGTGGGATTGTCTGTAACTTTGGGTTCGTAGGTGGATTCCTGGTGGTTGAATTGGGGTAAATTCAGTTTGCCTGCTTGCAACGTCAGCAGAGTGATCCCTACATGGCGCTGAGCAAGACTATAAGCGGTATTTGAAGTAAATATCGAGGAAAGCTGAGAAACGCTTGGCGACCCGCGTATGGAAAGGGTTAGTGGGGAGCACGGTATTTTCACCCTTATTGGCAAGACGCTGGTTTTAGTCTTTAACTTATTGTCTCTGGGTTGGCAGCGTTTTATAGCTACAGAGGCTCTATTGTTTTTCTCTACATTATTTAGGTTCATTCACTAATTCAGTGACGATATGTAATTGCTGCGGTTAGATATTGTGTTTACGTAAATCATTTAGATTCACTCGTTAATTCAATAGCTGTTTATAGTTGCTTCGGTCACTGTTTTATATTTATGGTATTTAGGTTCATTCATTACTTCCGTGGCAATTTATTGTTCCTGCATTTACCGGCTTCACTTGCATTATTTTGCCTCATTAATTACTTTCGGCGAAATTAAGTAGTGTGGAAATAAAACGGTAAAATTGTGTGAAGAAAGGATAATGCCTTTCCCGCTTGGAGGGATGCCAGACGGTGGCGACCCTGGAAGCGACGCTGAAGGAGGTTTCAGTTTTATCAGCCCTTGTATTTCCTGAAGTGGGAGGGCCGATAGATCCTTCACGGACCTCCCTGCTAATGACCAGCTCTTATGCTTTTACACTATATGCGTAACTGCTTCCTCTTTTGTAATGTGGACAGAGGGTTCCCCCTTGCTATTAGTCCTGGCAGGTGGACTCTTTTTTCCCCCTCCCCTTCCGAACCGGCCATGCGTGGCGGAATCGAGGGCGCGAGGTTATGTTTTCCTGCAGGTCTTACATGATTACCCTGCAATTGCCTGCGCTAACGATGCAGTTCCTCTCCCGGACCTCTTTCGTCCTCCTCCTTCCGGCTCCTCCTTCCGGCTCCTCCTTCCGGCTCCTCCTTCCGGCTCCTCCTTCCTTCGCTCATGACGGAGTGGGGGTGCTAGGTCGTGTCAACGTCGCCCTTGTAAATACACAAGGCGAGAATCCGGGTGCCCCGGGCTGTCGCGCGAGCGGGATATCGCCGCCGGTGAGTCGTTGCGGATTACTCTTTCCTTGAGAGAATCTCAGGTGTTTTCTTCCAAGACGGAATGCCTCGTCGCCATCACAGCAGAGGTGTAGATGTCGCTTCTCGTGCAATAAACAACTTAATGTTATGATCCATGAATACGTCGGCGGGAAGAACAGGTCGCGGCAAGTTTCGCACGCCGAGGCGGCAGTAAGTTGACGGGAACGACCGGTTGCTAAAACTTGGAAGAACGGGGAAGGAGAGCGTGTAGTGCGCCTAGCAGTGGCTCTGCCTACGGGGACGTCTCCTTCTGTTCTCCTCGGCTTCTGCTCTTCTTTAATCTTTCTTGTTTCCATCCTCGAGCCACGCTTTCTTTCTTTTCTCTTTACAATCATAATTTGTTTATCCCTCCCTCTCTCTCTCTCCCCCCCCTCTCTCTCTCTCTCTCTCTCTCTCTCTCTCTCTCTCTCTCTCTCTCTCTCTCTCTCTCTCTCTCTCTCTCTCTCTCTCTCTCTCTCTCTCTCTCTCTCTCTCCCGCCCTCTCTCTCCCTCCCTCCCTCCCTCCCTTTTTCTTTTCCCTTCTTTTCTTCTCTTTCTCCTCCCCCCTTCCCTCTCCGCCACTCTTTCTGTTTTTTCTTCTCCCTCTTCCCCTGTCTTACCCTCATCTGTCATTCCTTCCTTCATCGCCCTCTCGTTCCCTCTCCCCTTCGCCATTTCTCTCTTATTTATCCCTCCTCCTCTTTCTCTCCCGCCCTCCCCCTTTCATCCATCACCTCCTTCCCCCTCTTCCCTTCCCTCCCTCTTCCCTTCGCTCCCAACCCCCGTTCACTGCAGTAATAGCCGCTGCAGCTCCACAGCCCCTCCCCCTCCCCCCCTCTTCCCCCACCCCTCCTTCCCCCAGCAGCTCCTCCTTCCCTCACATTGAAGGGGAAAGCTCTACCTTCAACCGGTTTGCAACACACCTGCCGAAAAGGGGAGATGGCGAGGCGAGTAGGGAGCGGTTGGTGAGAGGGGGGGATGGCGGGGGAAGGGGAATGGGTGGGAGGGGGAGGTTGAAAGGGTTGAAGGGGAGGGGACGAGGAAGGTTTGGAGGAGAAGAGAAGAGGGATGGAAAGGGGATAAGAGAGAGAGAGGGAGA
>BOPN01003270.1:125000-132500 GCA_017312705.2 Penaeus japonicus | reverse complement strand
GGAGAGGAGAGGAGAGGAGAGGAGAGGAGAGGAGAGGAGAGGAGAGGAGAGAGGGAGAGGGAGATGGAGAGGGAGAGGGAGAGGGAGAGGGAGAGAGAGAGAGAGGGAGAGGAGAGGAGAGGAGGAGTGGCAGTAAGGGAGTTAGAGAGGGAGAGAGAGAGAGAGAGAGAGAGAGAGAGAGAGAGAGAGAGAGAGAGAGAGAGAGAGAGAGAGAGAGAGAGAGAGAGAGAGAGAGAGAGAGAGAGAGAGAGAGAGAGAGTTAAGGCGGGTTTACGGCAAGAAGGATTTTTCTTCTTTTCTTTCTGCCTCTCTTTCTTTCTTGCGTTTTTTCTTTCTTTCTACTCTCCTCTTCTTGCGTCATCACTTTTTTTCTCGGATTCTTCCGACTTTTCTCCGTATTACGACTTCCTATTCATTGTCTTTTTTGGGTTTAATATGTTTGTTATTCTTCATTCTCTTCCTCTCCTTCTCCAACTTCAACTACCCTATTTATTAATATTTATGCACCATTTAAAAATAAATCAACTAGTATTTATGCATCGCTAATATGAATTGTTAATACTTATACATTCATTAGTTTTAATGTACTATATGATTATTTATCTATTATAGGCGTGTTTGTTTTTTTAATGTTTTATATTCCCCCTTAATGCATTGCGACTGAGAGTTTGAGCAAAGGAAAGCAAATCAGAAGTGACAGAATTAGTTGCCGTGTGCAGGTGTGTTGCACGTGTGAAAGAATGTGCATTTCAAGTTTCCAGTAAGACCGTGCGGGCGTACGTGCGGGCGTCTGCATGTGGGGCAAAGCTGGTAGCACGCCGCAGCCTGACGCACGGTACGGCCCGGGATCGCGGCGGCTCAAACCCAACTCCACGCCGCTATCGCATGCCCCAGAGCCTTAAAGCGGACAAATTCTCCGCCCCAACTATCGTAAAACTCGGTTAGACTCAAGTTCGGGCAATGCATTTCCATACGCCCTGTTATTTTCTGAGCAGGAGGGAATACATGACCTGAAACAGGTTACGTCCCGGTGGGAGGCAAAGTTTGGCCCCGTAAGCTTTTCTGCTTCGGTTTTGGCTTATTCATCGGGCGGGGACAGCCTCCACCAGCAGTTGTTCCTCGGATTCTCGGTTGGGGCGCTCTGGAAGCTGCCTTCCTTTTCGTTTTTCTCACATGAATACGCAAGCATGCACTCGCACGCACACGCATTCGCACACGCAACGCAACGCAACGCACACGCACACGCACACGCACACGCACACGCTCACGCACACACACGCACGCGCTTGCGCTCTCTGTTTAAGTATGTGTCTATGTGTATACATTTATTAAGTTTTCCCTGCGTCCCGCCGAATGTAGTTTTGTTATTGTCAAAGCCATGTTTCTAAGGGAAGAAAGTTAGCATGCGTAACACAACGAGGCATTTCGCAGCATCCTGTTGACAGCACAGTTCATTTTTCTTTTCCTTTGTATATCCTGCATAAATTTGTCATGGCGCTGTGACGATCAGGGGGACGCGTGGGCAGGTGCATCGCCTTGAATGTAGTGTCCACTGGAAATGTATCAGGAGAGATTAAAGGACTGGCCGGTAGGGTGCACCAGAGGGAGGGAGGGAGAAAGGAAGGAAGGGAGTTAGAGAGGGAGAGAGAGAGAGAGAGAGAGAGAGAGAGAGAGAGAGAGAGAGAGAGAGAGAGAGAGAGAGAGAGAGAGAGAGAGAGAGAGAGAGAGAGAGAGAGAGAGAGAGAGAGAGAGAGAGAGAGAGAGAGAGAGAGAGAGAGAGAGAGAGAGAGAGAGAGAGAGGAGAGGGAGAGAGTTAGAGAGAGAGAGAGGGAGAGAGTTAGAGAGAGAAAGAGGGAGAGAGTTAGAGAGAGAAAGAGGGAGAGAGTTAGAGAGAGAAAGAGGGAGAGAGTTAGAGAGAGAGAGAGAGAGAGAGAGAGAGAGAGAGAGAGAGAGAGAGAGAGAGAGAGAGAGAGAGAGAGAGAGAGAGAGAGAGAGAGAGAGAGAGAGAGAGAGAGAGAGAAAAGGCGATGGAGCGATAGAGAGATAGGCAGGTAAGACAGTAAGTAAGTAGGGAGAGGATTGGGGGAGGGAGGTGGGACGAAGGGAAAATGGGGGGGGGGGGGGGGGGGGAGGTACGGAGAGTACGGCTTAGGGAAGGTGGGAGGTATGTAGATAGGGAGAGGAAGGGAAGGAGAGAGGGAAAGGGAGAGGGAGAGATGGCGCGCCTAGGAACAGGGGAGCGATAATTCAATTCCGCGCCCTAGCACAACTTTTCTCGGCCAATATTCATGGCCTGTAAACGAGCGTGTGCCAGGTGTTGGGCCGGCCCCGCGCGAATCAGGCTAACAGTACTAATTGCCTCTTGACGATAATGACCTATCGCCAGCTGCATCAATGGCAAACACAAAAATAACAGGGTGGGATCGGGGCGAAAATCGAGGCTTGGATGAATACCGGGCGAGCCAAAGGGGAGTGTGTGTGTGTGTGTGTGTGTGTGTGTGTGTGTGTGTGTGTGTGTGTGTGTGTGTGTGTGTGTGTGTGTGTGTGTGTGTGTGTGTGTGTGTGTGTGTGTGTGTGTGTGTATCTGCCTGTGCCTGTACTAGTACATGTACTTGTACTTACATGTGTATGAGTGTGTTTGCTTGTGTGTGTGTGTGGATTTACGTTTGTTTAGGTGCTTGTGTGTGTGGATTTACGTTTGGTTACGTGCTTGTGTTTGCGGTTTAGTCTGTGTACATATGTGTGCACGTACACGTGATGTTACAATTTGAATTGTTAATGTGTTCATTGTAAACTGCGCGAAGTTATGGCAGCTGCATCCGGATGAATAAACCGTTGATCTCGAAAAATCTCTGATAGGATCTGCTGGCCAATTGGAGCCCCGAGACTCGTTTAACACAACTTTGTAGTGTATGTGGGTGTTTCGTGGGCCTGGACACATTGGGAGAGGAACAGCCAATGGAACGGGAGTGTTGCTTCAAGTCAGAGGAGGAAGGCAACGGGGTTTGCCTAAGTGGTGGTGGGTTAGCGTGTAGAGGGCGAAGGGGTCGTGCAGCGAGAGTGGGCGGAAAGTGGGCGTGAGAGAGTGGCAGGTGAAATTGGTAGTTTAAGCAGGAAAGCTAATTGGCTTTTTCGACAAGGGAACAGTTTTTTAAGTTGTTTAATGGATTGTATTGTAGTGTATTGTCCCGTCAATTCAAGAAGAAAAGGAAGAAAAAGAGGAATTAGACGAATAGATAAAAAGGAAAGAAGAAGAAGTGGCAACATAGGGTCGGGATAGTTTTTTGGCAACCGAATGACAGCCTCGAGATATGAGTGAGTGTCGGAGGCGGTCATTCCTCGCACCAACAATGGCGCGAGAAATACTACGTAGCCGAGATGAGACACATGAACGCACCTTTTCATCATGATAATCCATGCAGGCAGAGAACATCTTCCAGGCACATGTCCTCCAAAGGCGTGGGCGCATGCTTGGCTGTGTCTGTAAAATTGTATCTCTCTTTGTTGCTTCGCTGCTGGCTTCTTGATTATTGTTTTAGTTGGTATCGGTGATTTGTTGGCGATTTTCATTATATGCATGATCATTGTGATTGCCTGAAAATAATTTATTGGAAGTTTTTGTATATCCTTTTTGCCATGTCAACAAGATAATGTATTTTGCCATTCATTGTGATCGTTTTGTTGTTGTTTGTATTTTTATGTGATAGTAATTATTACGAATGTGAACATTGGCATGAACATTGTTTCATTTATTGTTATTGTATATTGATTATTTATTCTTTCTTTTCAGGTAAGTGTTGTTGGCAGAGAAGTGCGAGTCAGCATCTAGGTGAGATTTAGTGTGTTTATGCAAGAGATTAAGAGATCTCCAACCCTTTCCTCAGCAGTTCATATAGTGAGAAGGGGTCGGATTCCACCCCGTTTTGAGAATTACGGGAGATCCATTTTTACTTTCTTTAAAAGAAAGGCGATTTATATCTTCGTTGGGGAATGGACTTGCCTGGGTGAGGGCGAGAGTGTAAAGGTAAAAGTTCCTTTGTGGAAGCGTGGAAGGTCGCACCTGAGCTTGTTTTCCGGCGAGTCCTTTTAAAACTTTTTGCCTTTGATACCAACTAAATGGCATGAACTCAAATTGATTACTTCATTGATCTGTTTTTTATTTTTATTTTTTTATTTTTTTTTTATTTTTTATTATTTTTTTATTTATTGTAGACGCTCTAAGGACATGCGTATTCAGGGCCCTTTCCTCATCCGTCGGTTTATAGATTGTCGCACCAGATCTGGCGATGGCGTAAAGAGGAGGAGGTTGAGGATTACAGAGAGACACGAAGTACGAGGCGGAGACAGAGATAGACAGACACAGAGAGAAACGGACACAGAGTGAGGCAGACGGAAAGGCCTAGAGAACGAGTAAGTGAAGAGTGACATTCCAGCAAGGATAGCGATTTTCCCTTTTGCCAGAGTAACACGAATCGACTGCCAGTTTGAGCAGGTCAGTCCGAAATGGCTTACGCGGCGCTTTTTCCTTTGATTTACGCCCATGCGTTTCTTTTACTCCCCCCCCCTCCCCATTCCCCTCTCTTTGCTCGCGATGGGTGTTCGGCCTGCATTGCGAAAAGGTCGGGCGGACGCGTTCTGTGCATGATGGGATGTCGCTCTTATCCATTTTTCGTCGACGCCCCTTACTCTTTACCTAATTATACCGGTTTCGCGCTCCCGGTAATGCGCTCTGTCATGAGTTCTCCAGTTTATGTGCGCTCGAAGAGGGCAAGGGAAATGGGTATCAGATTTAGATACCTGTTTTTTTTTTAATGGAAAGTTTGTAGAGTGAATTTGCCGGTGGATTCATTACTGTGTAACTAATTGCTATTTATGCCGTATTTGCTTCAGGCGACACGTTGGTGGTGGTGGTTGTGGGAGGTGGGGGGGTTAGGATAGTGGATTTTGGAAATAAAACGCGGGTTGTTATGCGTAGAGTTGCTGGCCCTCGGGCTTTTTGGAATAGCTTGTCGACGGAAGGAGGCAGATGAAGTTGTATATTTTATTATTCTTGGGAAATTGTGTTATAGTTTCATCAGCCTGCGGGCGGTCTACTGTGCTCAAGGGCAGCTTAGCAAAATTATCCACAGAGCGAAGCCAGTGGATGTTTTGTTCCGTGTCATCACAGGAGACGCTGATGAAAAAGGAGGGAAATAGACATTTAAAAAAAAACGTACCCCCCACCCTCCCTCTCTCCCTCTCTCTCTCTCTCTCTCTCTCTCTCTCTCTCTCTCTATATATATATATATATATATATATATATATATATATATATATATATATATATATATATATATCTTTCTCTTTCTCTCTCTTTCTCTTTCTCTATCTCTATTTTCTCCTCCCCGTCACCCCTTTGGCAATTTAGAGGCAACTGAAGCAAAAATCTTTTTTGGTGAACTGAGGGGTCATTATTGCATTTTTTTCTAGCGTCAACTCGAGAACGCAATACGAAATTCATATTTTTGTTGATGAAGGAGGGGAAAAATGAGGTAAACATGAATATGACCCTATATTTACCTTCTCGTAAAGGGCGGTCATTGTATAGGCGGGAGATCAGAATATCACTCTTTGGTCACTTGGGGCAGCGCATTAGAGGTGAACATCGCTCACCAATTTGTACCGTTTTTCTTTTGTTTAATTGCTTGCCGTAGAAAAAAAAAAGAAATCCACTCTATGACATTATTATTATTTTTTTTAGGGGGAAGGGGGTGCGTTGGGGGTTTAAAGCCGATGTTTCTCGGATCAGTCTTGATACTTACATAATACTTGAGGAACTTTCTGAGGAGGGTGACACGCGTTCTTCCGGGTGTCAGGGAAAAAGTGTTTGTTCGCGGCAGCAAACTTGGGCTTCTCGGCGGCCCGGGGATCACCTTCACCTGAGACGCGTTGAGACGTGTTGTTTGGACGAGTTAGGGAGCCTCTGTCTGCAGGCTCTTGCGCTCCAAGGCTTTCGTGTTTCCTGCCAGGCTGTTTTTCGTTTTGATCTTTGCCTCCTCCCCCTCTGTCTGTTTGTCTGTCTGCGTGCCTCTGTTTGTCCCTTGTCTCTCCGTCTCTGGTGTTATGCTTTGAAAAAATTCTCTACCTCTCACATCCCAAAAGGCATACAAGCATACACATTCACGTACAAGGAAGAAACATTTTCACGCCTTAGTTTGCATGGTGCGCAAACGTACAAACACACACACACACACACACACACACACACACACACACACACACACACACACACACACACACACACACACACACACACACACACACACACACACACACACACACACACACACACAGACATTCACTGACACAGACACACACTGACACACACAGACACACACAGTCTCTCCCATACACACAATTCCCGCTCACACATATTCACGGATATACAGTTACGCATACTCGCAAACACACCACCACCACACATTAATTTGCACACATTTGCAGGCCCACGCGCAAACTTGCCTGCACACACTTATGCAATCTCCACACGACCTCACGCACACACAGGCACTCATATTCGTAAACACTCTTCCACCACACAGCAACCACAGTTAACACAACCACGTCCTGTACAACACCACATACATTTCAACACCACACACAACACAACACCAAACAATCACCACAACACAACATCAACACATACACATATACGTACATACACACACACACACACACACACACACACACACACACACACACACACACACACACACACACACACACACACACACACACACACACACACACACACACACACACACACACACACACGCGCGCAAGGACGGACGCACATGCTCTTCTTGCGTATTTTCTGTTGTTGTTTACCAATGTCGCTTCGCCTGCAAAGCAACCCCCTCTCCCCACTCCCCTCTCCCCTTACTCCCCACTCCCCACTCCCCTCTCCCCTCTCCCCTTACTCCCCTTTCCCCCCCACTACCCTCTCCCCACTCCCCTCTCCCCTCTCCCCTCTCTCTCATTCCATCGGTGAAGACCTCGCCTCCGTATGAAAGTTTTAATTAAGAACTTGTCTGAATAATAAAGATGTCCTCCCCACGCGACGTAGCCGAAGGGAAGGGGAAGGAGGCCCTAGGAGTGTGTGTCTGGGACTGGGGAGAAGGGGGGGGGGTTATATTTTAGGATAGGATGCGATAAGAATGGCGGTTGGACGGGGGTGGGGGTAGTGGTGGGGGTTGATTGCAGTGCGAAATTTTGGAGCCCCGTAATCCTTGGCCCGGTGCCAGCCAGATGGTTGTCCTGATCGGACGCAAATCGCGAGACCATTGCGGAGGGAAGGGGGGGAAGGGGGGGAGGGAAAAATTGTCTGGTGGTTTGCTTCCTTTTTTTCATATGGTCGTGAGGGCTTTGTTGTCAAAGGCTGTCTGGAGGTAATGTTTTTCTGTTAGCCTTGTTATTTTTAACATGATTTATAATTATTATTCATCATCAACACCATCATCC
>BOPN01003270.1:107500-120000 GCA_017312705.2 Penaeus japonicus | reverse complement strand
CTCTTGTCGTCCTCTGTCTCTTCGAGTCTGAATGATTTATCTGCCTTCTTCTGTCACCCCCACCCCACCCGTCCTCTCTCTCTCTCTCTCTCTCTCTCTCTCTCTCTCTCTCTCTCTCTCTCTCTCTCTATTTCGGCCTACGGGGCATGCATAAGTGATAAAGTGGGGCGAGCGACTTTGTATGGAGAACGGTTTGAGTCTTGCAGGGAGGGAAGGGGAGAGATGGAGAGGGTGAGGGTGAGGGAGGAAGAGCAGGTGAAGGAAGTAGAGAGGATGAGGGGGGGGAGGAAGGCTGAGAGATGGGTGAGAGGGAGGAAGGTTGAGAGATGGGTGAGGGGGAGGGAAGAAGAGCAGGTGTGGGAAGTAGAGAGAGTGAGGGGGAGGAAGGTTGAGAGAGATAGATAGATAGAGAGAGATAGATAGAGATAAAGATAGATAGATAGATAGATAGATAGATAGATAGATAGATAGATAGATAGATAGATAGATAGATAGAGATAGATAACGATAGATAGATAGAGATAGATAAAGATTGATATATAGAGATAGATAAAGACAGATAGAGATAGATAAAGACAGATAGAGATAGATAAAGACAGATAGATAAATAAAGATTGATAGATAGATAGATAAATAGATAGATAAATAAAGAGAGAGAGAGAGAGAGAAAGAGAAAGAGAAAGAGAAAGAGAAAGATAATAGAGAGAAAGAAAGAAAGAAAGAAAGATAATAGAGAGAAAGAAAGAAAGAAAGATAATAGAGATAAAGAAAAGAGGGAGAGAGATTTAGAAAGTTTTGTTAAAGAAAAACATGGAGAAATAGATAGCTAGATAGATAGGGAAGAGATTAACATGAGAATAGCGAGAGAGAAAACGGAAGCACGAATGGAGAGGTGAGGGAAAGAGAAGCAGTCGACGCAGGGAGGCGGGACTGTTTTATATGTAACTCGCGTAAGAGGATTGATTAATGCGAACAGATTTGTTATTGCCGCAATTGATTCAGTCAGATGGATCATAATTTTTATAATTGCCACAAAGATTTAAATGTTGTAATTGGCACAGGGGTATTTTTTCTTGAGTTGAATCGAAATGGAACGAGTTCTAGCAGCCCCGGGCGAGCGAAAGGGGAAGGGGAGGGGGGTAGGGGGGAGATGGCATCTCGTAACGAATACTGGCGAATGTTTCCCGGTCTGCCGAATGTGTATACTTGAAACCTTTCGGAGATCAAAAGGACGCTGGATAACTGAGTCTCCGCCTTCCTGACCAAAATTTGAATTTGGGTCCGTGTTTGGAAAGCGACTTTAGCATTTTGACTTCAGTGGTTGATGGAGAAGGCTGGAATTCGCGTCTTTGGGATAGAAACGGCGCTTCTACCAGGATTTATGGCATGAGATCGACACTAAAGGGAACAGTAATGAGAGAATGCCGCCGTGAGAGGTTCCCCCCTAAAAGGATTTTCTTTTTATCTTCGGGCGTTTATAAAGGTCGGTGCTGATATTTCGAGAGCCAGTCCAATGATAAGGTGAAAATAAGAATTGTAAACAAATGGAACGGCTTCGAAATCTCCACCCGGGAGAATAACCATAATAACTGCAAAGAGTTTAAGTGGTAAGGTAGACTGGTTAGCCAAATTTCAGCTTTTTCTACTAACGATTTGCCACATTGCTGCAATGCATGTTGCCTAATTAATGTGATTTGCATTTTTTGTCATTCCACAGCCGGAAAAGGCATAGTTCATAGAAGAGTGTAGTGGAGGGTCGGAAAGCCTTCTTAGGTGATGGTGTTTTGTACTTTGTATTTATGTTTGACATGTTTCAGTAAGGTTATGATGTTAAATGTCGGAGTTAAGAGTGAATAAGAGCAAGAAAGAGAGTAAGATTTAGAGTGAGAGTAAGATTAGGTGTGAGAGTAAGAGTAGGAGTGAAAGTAAGAGTAGGAGTGAGAGTAAGAGTAAGAGTAAGTAGGAGAGAGAGAGTGAGGTGAGAGAGAGAGTGAGGTGAGAGAGAAAGTGAAGTGAGAGAGAGAGTGAGGTGAGAGAGAAAGTGAAGTGAGAGAGAGTGAAGTGAGAGTGAAGTGAAGTGAGAGTGAAGTGAGAGAGAAAGAAAGAAAGAAAGAAAGAAAGAAAGAAAGAAAGAAAGAAAGAAAGAATGATAGAGAATGAGGTGGGGGAGTGATGAGGCAGGTATTGTGTTGAAAGTAAGGAGATCCAGCGGGCTTCCGAAGGGATTATTTATGTATGGACGGATTATGATAGGAAGACAGGTGTTGATTGGGCGTTTTATGTTTCTTTTATTTAGTGTGTAGTTGTGTCTGGACATGTGTGTGTGTGCTTGCATTGGTGCAAACAGGTGTGTGAGAGGCACTGTAGGAGATAGGTGTATGCAAAACAGTTGTTGTGGGGTAGTTAAGGGTGAAGTAGTGAAGTTGAGGTCCGTATGACGACGCCCACAGTGGCCTCCTGACCTTTGTTTCGCGTCTGTGCTTGGATGTAACACAAAATGCCGACAAAAATATTGTTTCGGATTACCAATATAGTGTATTGCTCTTAATTGAATATATTTGACATTGGTGTGAGTGGACACATGGACTCTAAATGCCCCCCATTCCCTACTCTCACTCTCCGTGGCCAACAGTCTTTTTGTTCGGGGTCTTTAATGTGTTCATAAAGATCCAGACATCGCGAGTTGCGTTTTAGTTGTTTGAATGTATTAACAGTTAGTGTAGTGCGATGTGGTAGGTATCGTTCCAGGTTTTATGGGATGTGCGGGGCAGCGACACGGTCATTGTCAGCAAATTGATGGACACTTTCTGATGTGGCGGGAGCTGCCCGTAGAGTTAAGCCAGTTGCATTTTTTTTTCTTCTTTTTTTGCTAGGGAGGGGTTACGCAGGTGGGGAGCCCAGGGAATAAGAAATGAGGATGAGGGTTAGGATAGAGGATGAGAGAAAGGGAAATGGAACGGGAATGGGGGAAAGAGAGAGAGAGAGAGAAAGAAAGATTGGGAGGAGAGGAAGAGAAAGGCAAGAGGATAGAGGGGGGGTTACAGAGAGAGAGATGGAGATAGATATGAAGAGAGAGAGGGGGGGCTAGAAAGAGAAAGATGGTATAGAGGGAGCGTCGGGTTAGAGAGTGAAATGGGGGATAGAAAGAGAGAGAAAAAGAAAGAAAGGAAGAGAGAGAATGAAAGATAAATAAAAAGTGAGAGAGATAAATAAAAGGAGAGAAATATATATATATAGAGAGAGAGATGGATAAAGAGTGAGGGAGATAGATAGAGAAAGAGGGAAAAGTAGATAGAGAGAGAGTGAGATCGATATATATAGAGTGAGATAGATAGATAGATAGATAGAGAGTGAGATAGATAGATAGAGAGAGAGTGAGATAGATAGACAGAGAGAGAGTGAGATAGATAGATAGATAGAGAGAGAGAGAGAGATAGATAGAGAAAGAGGGAAAGGTAGATAGAGAGAGAGTGAGATAGAGAGAGAGAGAGAGGGAGATAGATAGAGAATGAGGGAGATGGATAGAGCGAGAGGGAGATGGATAGAGTGAGAGAGAGATGGATAGAGAGAGAGGGAGATGGGTGGGGAGAGGGAGATGGATGGGGAGAGGGAGATGGATAGAGAGAGATGGAGATGGATAGAGAGAGATGGAGATGAATAGAGAGAGAGGGAGAAAGGTAGAGAGAGAGGGAGAAAGGTAGAGAGAGAGGGAGATGGATTGAGAGAGAGGGAGATGGATAGAGAGAGAGGGAGACGGATAGAGAGAGAGGGAGATGGATTGAGAGAGAGGGAGATGGATAGAGAGAGAGGGAGACGGATAGAGAGAGAGGGAGATGGATAAAGAGAGGCGAGATGGATAGAGAGAGAGGGAGATAGATAGAGAGGGAGATGGATAAAGAGAGAGGGAGATGGATAGAGAGAGACGGAGATGGATAAAGAGAGGCGAGATGGATAGAGAGAGAGGGAGATAGATAAAGAGAGAGGGAGAAGGATAGAGAGAAAGGGAGATGGATAAAGAGAGGGGGAAATGGATAGAGAGAGGGGGAAATGGATAGAGAGAGGGAGGTGGATAAAGAGAGAGGGAGATGGATGAAGAGAGAATGAGATAGATAAAGAGAGAATGAGATAGATAAAGAGAGAGGGAGATAGAGAGAGAGAGAGAGAGAGAGAGAGAGAGAGAGAGAGAGAGAGAGAGAGAGAGAGAGAGAGAGAGAGAGAGAGAGAGAGAGAGAATTACTTTGATATAGTTTTACTTTTTTTCAGTTTTTGAAGAAGCGAATTAGTGAAAGGATCTCGTTATACACCTGTCTTCCTTATTTCAGAGACGTTATGTAGGCTTTAAGCCCGTTTTAGCGATGCCGGTTTAACAAGGATGAATAATGGCTGTCTGCGTTGCCGCTGTATACGTGTTACTGTGACGACGAGAGATATAATGAGGTGGCATGATTTTATGTACTTTAGCATCTATCTGTTTGCCTGTCTATCTTTCTGTCTATCTATTTCTCGCCCTATCTGTATATCTACCCATGTACCTCTATTTCTATCTATTTAGCTCTATATACCTACCCATGTACCTATATTTATATCTATCTACTTATCTATATATTTCTGCCTATTTATTTATCTCTCTGTATCTCTCTCTCTCTACTTATCTATCTATTTCTGCCTATTTATTTATCTCTCTGCATCTCTCTCTCTCTCTCTCTCTCTCTCTCTCTCTCTCTCTCTCTCTCTCTCTATATATATATATATATATATATATACCAACCTATATACCTATCTTTCTATCCATCTACTTATCTACCTATTTACCTCTCTGTCGGTTTATCTCTAATTTATTCTAGCGAGAAATATTTTGAGGATGGCTAGGGATGTCATGGATCTAAAAAGGATTATCAAAATATATGTAGCCTTTAACTTTTTCGTATGGGAAAGGTATTCCCTGATGGAGAGGGGAGTGGGGAGCAGGGAGTGGAGAGACGGGAGAGGGGAGTGGGGAGTGGGGAGAGGGGAGGGGAGTGGGGAGAGGGGAGGGGAGTGGGGAGAGGGGAGGTTGTTGCCGGATTTCGGGCGCACGGCATTTGAACATCAAACGCCCCTGTGATGAAGTGAAAACGAAATGCAGCGGGCGCCGTAAGAGATTTATTTTTCCATTCACGGGTGCAAGGGAAGGGGGTAGGGGCAGGGGTAAGAAAGGGAAGGCAAGGAGGGCGTTCTTATCGACGTATTGGAAAGGTGAAGTCGGTCTCTCTGAGCGGTATTCCCCTCTCACCGATCCCCTCCCCCTCCCCCTCCATTTCCCTTATTTCTTTCATGAATTTATGGTTATGAGTGTACACACATACATATATATATAGATAGAAATAGATATGAATATAGGTATCAATATATAAATATATATATATATATAGAGATAGAGATAGAGATAGAGATAGAGATAGAGATAGAGATAGAGATAGAGATAGAGATAGAGATAGAGATAGAGAGAGAGAGAGAGAGAGAGAGAGAGAGAGAGAGAGAGAGAGAGAGAGAGAGAGAGAGATAGAGATAGAGATAGAGAGAGAATTTGTGTATATATAGATATATTTTCGATTGACCTGTTTCATTGTTTATAGTTTTGTCGGATGCAAATAGTATCGATTTATGAATTGCCCTTTGAATCATTCACGCGCCCCTTGATAATTCCTCCATCTATTCGAATGTTTGCCTTTCTGCGCCGACTGATTAGGGGGCTGATTAACTTTATCTCGGAGGGGTGAATCGTGACGCATGGAGTTTCGCACCTGGAATATTGCAACTTGCAATTTCCGTCTTAGAGACTGCCATGTTTGCCATCTCGTGTTTTCGTCTTCTGTCAGCGAGTCAGAGTAGCGCCTTTCCAAACCTACTTCTTTTTTCTCTCTCTATCGATTTATGGAATATCACTTCCGACTGTGATTGACTTCTTGACAGCCGGAATGAGTGCATTTTTTTTATCGCGTGTGTGTGTGTGTGTGTGTGTGTGTGTGTGTGTGTGTGTGTGTGTGTGTGTGTGTGTGTGTGTGTGTGTGTGTGTGTGTGTGTGTGTGTGTATGTATGTGTGTGTGTGTGTGTATATGTGTGTGTATGTATATGTATGTGTGTATATGTAAGTATGTGTGTGTGTGTTTGTTTTTGTGTTTGTGTTTGTGTTTGTGTGTTTGCATGAGTGTGTGTTTGTATGTCTTTATGTCTATTGATTTATTGATTTATTATGTACATGGATTTTTGTCTGCGTTCACATATGTATAGCTACACACACAACCGTGTCTGTTGCTGTGTGTGCATCTGCGTCTGAGTTTCCCCCGTGAGCGTTGAAGCAAAGTTTGTGCTGGGCTGGAGGTCAGACAAGATGGACGGAAGTGCTTTGGCGGAAGAGCAGCCGCTTGTAGATGCCGTATTCCGATTTGCGAGTAGTTGGGAGGAGATGGATAGGCGTGCGGAAGGGAAGGAGGAATCTGAAGGGGGTAAACGGCTGTGGGAAAGAGGCAGGGAGAGTGAAGAGGAGGAGGAGTAGGAAGAGGGGGAAGAGAGGGGGGAGGTTGGGAAGAGGAATAAGAGAAGGATAAAAAGTGAAGAGGATGAGGAGAAAGAGAGGGGGGAAAGAAAGAGAAGAAGAGGAGGAAGAGGAAGAAGGGGAGGGTGAAGAGGAGAGGAGGACGAGGGACCAGGCAAGGGAGGGGTGCGAGCAAAGGGAGAAGGGGAGGGAGAAGAAGAAGAAAGGGGTCGTGCAAGGGAGGGATGGGAGGAAGAGGGATATAAGAAAAAGAAAGAAAAACAGAAAAAAACAGGAAATGAGAAGGGAAGAAATAGCGTGGGAAGAAAGCGAGGGTGGACGGGAAAGATGGGAATGAGAAGAAGAAAACAAAAAGAAATGAGAAATAAATAAAGACACAAGAGAAGGGAAAGAATCGAGAAAAAAAAAGATGGGAAGGAAGGAAGGGGAGATAGAGATGGTGGAAAGAAGAATTGGGGGAGAGGGGTTGGGAGAGGAAGAAGAGGAAGAAGAAGAGAAGCAGAAAAGAAAGAAATATGAATAAGAAAGAAGTGAAATGACGATGATGACAAGGAAATGAGAATGATGGTGTGATCCCAATGTTATTAGTAGCAATAGTTCAATTGATAACAAAACCAACGACTTTGATGGTGATGATTATGAGGATATTAAATTTTGAATTTTAAATATTAAATTTTAGTAATGATGATGGTTGATAATTAAATAATGATAATACCGTGATGTTAAGAGTACTAATAAACTAAAAGTGTTATCATAGAAAGCTATCGAACATTTGTGTGATGACATTATACTAGTCTGATTATGATTATGGTAATTACGATATCGATAATGGCGATAATATTACTAGTGATAATGATAATGATAATTGATTTGATGATGATTAATGATAATAGAGTTGTAGAAGTAATAACTAGCGATAGTGATGATCAAATGGAGCAAAGCAACGCTATTGAAGCACTTAGGACTGCAAGCAGTTACAGAAATATTGAACTGAATGAAGTGGGTACTGACTCTCCCTCCGAAGACAATGGGAATCGAACGACGGACAGGAGGAAAAATCATACAATACCAGCAAGGAAAACATGTTAAGGGATAGCTCACGGTCCTTTAATGCCGTCCCTCCCTCTCCCCTTCTTCTCTTCCCCTCTTCCCCCAAACCCCTCTTCCTGCCTCTCTCCCCACTCCCTAGCTCTTTCTCTTCCCCCCCTCTTCCCTCTCCCCTTTCCCTCCATTTCCTCCCTTCAGTAGGGCGTCAGTTCGAGCGTGTAATAACTTAGTGAAGCCGCCTTAAATGCTAGGAGCGAGTGGGCCGGGTCGGAGTGATAAGGGGGAGGGGGAATGGGGGAAGGGAGAGAGGGATGGGGGAAGGGAGGGAGGGAAAGAGGAAGGAAGGGAGGGAAGAAAGAAAGAAAGAAAGAAAGAAAGAAAGAAAGAAAGAATAGGAGGGAGGGAAGAAAGAAAGAAAGAAAGAAAGAGAGGAGGGAAGAAAGAAAGAAAGAAAGAAAGAAAGAAAGAAAGGAGGGAAGAATGGGAGGGAAGGACTAAAGGAAGAACGGAAGAATGAAAGAATGGGAGGGAGGGAGGGAGAGAGGGAGGGAAAAAGTAAAGGAAGAATGGATGACTGAAAGAATGGGAGGGAAGGAAGGAAGGAAGAAAGAATGGGAGAGAAGGACTTAAGGAAGAATGAAAGAATGGAAGGGAAGGAGGAGGGAAGGAAAGACAGCAGGAAGAAAGAAAAAAAGAAGAAAAAATGGGATTGAAGGGAGGGATGGATAGAAGAAATAAAGAAAGAAAGAATGAATGAATGAATGAATGAATGAATGGAAAGGAGGGAAAATGGAAGGGAAGGAGGAAGGGATGGAAGAATGGAAGGGGAGGGAGGAGAGAGGGAGGGAAGAATGAAAGGAAGGGAGGCTGGGAAGAATGGAAGGGAGGGAAGGAGGAAAGGAAGGAAGGAAGGCTCTTAAAATGAACGAATGGAGGGACGGAAGGAAAGAAGGGATGTCTAGTTAGATTGATGGATAGGCATATGGAAGGAAGATGAAATGGAGGAGGATTTGGAGGAAGCGGCAGGGGTAGGGGGTATGGCTGAACTTATAAACAAGTCGGCGCGACCTTGGGAGCTGCCAAAGCCACGTCGGAAAGCCAGAGGGCAGGCACAGGTGGCTGCTTGTGAGGAGGACAGATGGAGGTCACTGGTTGTGGGGATGAGGGGAAGGGGAAAGTGGGGGAGGGGTCAGAGGGCGAGATGAGAATGAGGTTAAAAGGTGGAAAAGGCCGAAGATGCCGTGGAAGGTGCTTAATTGAGGAAATCGGGCTAGGTTACTGTGATTTTTTTTTACTTTCCTAAATCTCTTTCGATTTCTAATCTCAGGTCAAGCTCCAGGTCCACAGAGAAAGCGTTTGCGAATACCTTAAGCGAAGATTGGCAGTTTACAAAAGAGAACAGAGGGAAAGCTTTTAGTTTGCCATTGTAGTCAGGCGAAAATTGTCAAGATAAAAAGTGTGGTGCGTGTTATAGGCGGCGCTGGCGGGGTGCTGGGCGAGCCATCGTTAACATTTTTTTTAAAGATTGATTATTATAAAAAGAGGACTAATGAACGGCCGTGGGTGGTACGCAGGTGTCTAATGGATGTTGCTATCATTGCCTCTTTACGTGCGACAGGCAGGTAGAATGTGAGTGTGTCTCGTACTAGTAATTAGTACGTTGGATTATGTACATACGATAGGATGTATTTACCGTTATGATTGAGGGATGCACCTTGCCGTGACTGACGAGGTACTATGATGTCGATGTTTAACTCGTGCATTAGGATTTCTGGGCAATAATAAACAGATCTATACTTTACCGTTAGTGAACATGGTCTGTTTGAATATGCAGGCGTGGTCAGGAAGAATAATGATTTCGTTACGCCATTGAGGTTCTTCAATAAGAGCGAAAATCATATCAGGTGCACAGGAGCTGGCGCTTAATGCTAAGCACGTATGAGTGGAAAAGTATGAGATGCTTCGCAAGTTGGTCGGGCTGTGCAGGGGAAATGCAAGAGATGCTCAGCGGCTGCGTTGCTTATCAGAGCGATTGGAATTTTGACGGCCCGAGGGGAATCATGAGCTATGAGTTGGAAGAGTTATGAGTTGGGGATTATGAGTTTGGAGTTGGGAATTATGACTTGTTCACAAGCGAGGCATTTCCCCTGGATTAGTTATTTTTTTTACGTATTATGATAGTTATTATTATTGATTGTATTATTTTTAGTTATATTTTTTATTAATATCAGTATTGTTACTCTTATGATTTTTCATCATCACCTTTATTATTATTGCCCTAATTATTGTTGCTTTGCTGTGAATGAGTTCATTTAATCTGCGGCCATTGTCGTGGTAAACCGATGACGGCAACATCAAGAGAGAACACGAGGAATCCTCTCTAAGTTTCTTGGAAGCCATCTTTTATGCAGCCGACTGCAGAAGTCGAGTCTGGGAGCTGGTCGCGAGATTAGTTTGTGAAGAGGAGGAGAGTAACAGTTTATAGTTCTGCGTATTAACGTTTTCATTGGAAAGGAAGCCATCAGAGAAATCCCCCGTGACTTACATACGTGGAAGGCGGCGGCGTTGGAAATCAGAAAAGTTTTACGAAAAGGGGAGTTCGAGCAAGTTTGCACAGAGTACATTAAACCGCGCCCGCGTAATTTATCGCAGCCATTACAAAGGTGCACAAACATTGTATTGTGGCTGAGGGCTCCGTCCCTCAACGTGTGGCCCCGACAGAAATACCAAGTAAAAGGTCTCTCTTCTTTATGGCAGCTCCATTCTAAGCGCGCTGTGCACATTTCAGCCCGCCCTGCTGGCTCTGCCGGTACATCCTTTCCCCCTTTTCTCCTTTTATCTCCCCTCTCCTCTCCTCTCCTCTTCTCTCCTCTTTTCTCCCCCCTTCTTTTCCTATCTCCCCTCTCTCCTTTCCTATCATTTTTTTTCTCTTTCTCCCATTTCCCCGTTATCCTTTTCTCAACCCTTCTATCCTCTTCCCTTTCTCCCTTCCTCTTCCCTTTCCCCTTCCCTCTCCTCTTTCTCCTTTCTTCACCCCTTCTTCCTTCCCGCTCCCCTTCTTCCTTTTCTCTCCCCTCCTCCTTCCCTTTACCTTTCCCCCCTCCCCTCCCCTTTCTTCCTTCCTTTATCCTTTTCTCCATCCCCCCCTCCCCCTTTCCCTTTCCCCTTTCCTCCTTCCTTTCCCCTTTCCTCCTTCCTTTCCCCTTTTCTCCTTTCTTTCCCTTTTCCTTCATCGCTCCCCATTTCCCGCTTCCTATCCTCTTTTCTCCTTCCCTCTCCCTTTTCTCCTTTCTCCCCTTCTTCCTCTCCCTCTTCTCTTCCCCCTTTTCTCTCCCCTTCCTCCTACCCTCTCTCCCTCTCCTTCCCTCTCCCTTTTCTCTTTTCTTATCTCTCCCCTTTTTTCCTTCCCCCTCCCCTTTCTCCTCCTCTCCTCTCCCCCTTCTCCGTTCATCCCCCTTTTTTCTTTCCCTTTTCTTCTTTTCTTCCCTTTTTATCCTTTCAACTCCCCTTGCTTTCTACTCCCCCCTTCCCCTTTCCTTCCCATTTTCTACTTTCCTCTCCTCTTTCTTTTCTACTCTTCTCTTTCTCCTTTCCTCTCCCCATTCTTCTCTTTTTTTCTAGTGTCAGGTTTCCTCCTTAGTAAGTAATTAAGAAGTAGATGTGGGTTTTTGCCCCGCTTCCCTCTTCCTTTCCTCCTTTTTCTTCTCTCTCCTTCCCCCTCACCCTCTCCCTTTCCCTTCCTCCTTCCCTCTCCCCTTCCTTCCCTCTCCCCTTCCTCCTTCCCTCTCCCCTTCCTCCTTCCCTCTTTCCTTCCTCCTTCCCTCTTTCCTTCTACCTTGTCTCTCCCCTTCCTCCTTGCCTCTCCCCTTCCTCCTTGCCTCTCCCTTTCCTCCGTCCCCTCCCCTTCCTCCTTCCCTCTCCCCTTCCTCCTTCCCTCTCCCCTTCCTCCTTCCCTCTCCCCTTCCTCCTTCCCTTTCCCCTTCCTCCTTCCCTCCCCCTTTCCCCCTTTCCTCTCCCCTTTCTTCTTCCTCCTCCCCCTTTTCCTTCCCTCTCCACTTCCTCCTTGGCCCCCTCCCATTTCTCCTTCCCTCTCCCCTTTCTCCTTCCCTCTCCCCTTCCTTCTCCTCTCTCTCCTTCTCTCCTTCTCACTCTCATTCCACCTTTCCTCTCCCCTTCCTCCTTTCCTCTCCCCTTCCTCCTTTCCTCTCCCCTTCCTCCTTCCCTCTTTCCTTTCTCCTTCCTCTTTTCCACTCCCTTTCCTCCTTCCCTCTCCCCTTCCTCCTTCCCTCTTTCCTTTCTCCTTCCTCTTTTCCAATCCCTTTCCTCCTTCCCTCTCCCCTTCCTCCTTCCCCCTCCCCTTTCTCGTTCCCTCTCCCCATCCTACTTCCCTCTCCCCTTCCTTCTTCACTCTCCCTTTCCTCCTTCCCACACCCTTTCCTCCTTGCCCCCCATTTCTCCTTCCCTCTCCCCTTCCTCCTCCTCTCTCTCCTTACTCCTTCTCCCTCTCATTCATCCTTTCTTCTCCCCTTCCTCCTTCCCCCTCCCTTCTCTCCTTCCCACTCCCCTTCCCCCTTCCCTTCTCCCCTTCCCCCTTCTCTCTCTCTCCTTACTCTTTCTCCCTTCCATTCCTTTTTCCCTCTCCCCTTCCTCCTTCCTCATCCCCTTTCTCCTTCCCTCTCCCCTTCCTCCTTCCTCATCCCCTTTCTCCTTCCCTCTCCCCTTCCTCCTTCCTCCTCCCCTTTCTCCTTCCCTCTCCCCTTCCTTCTCCTCTCTCTCCTTACTCCTTCTTCCTCCCATTCCTCTTTTCTTCCCCCCTTCCTCCTTCCCTCTCCCATTCCTCCTTCCCTCTCCCCTTCCTCCTTCCCTCTCCCCTTCCTCCTTCCCTCTCCCCTTCCTCCTTCCCTCTCCCCTTCCTCCT
>BOPN01003270.1:90000-102500 GCA_017312705.2 Penaeus japonicus | reverse complement strand
AATCACGCGCGTGAGCACGCAAGGGACTGCTAAGCCTTTTGACGGATGGGACACCGTCCTAGAATGCGTGTGGACGCTCGCCCCAGCATTCGACTGTCATTACCCTCCTATCCCCGTTCAGAGTTTCGCAGCGTTAAGAGGGTCGGCTAAAGTATATAGCGAGATTACAATTGACGCAATTCCCCCCCCCCCCCCCCCATGAGCGCAGATTCACCCACTTCTTAGCAGCGCAGCGATCGCACACGTGAGCTCACACCTTGTCATCTCTCCTGGCGGCACGGAAGCTCCCGAGACGGGACTGGGGAGGTGAAATATGCGCGGCCACTATTTTCACGGGATGGACTGGGCGAATTCTCTCGGGATTAAGGGTTTATTTAGAGAGCTTAAGATTTTTTATGCGCTGATTTACTGCTGAACCTTATCCTGGAATTTAAGAGAGTGTGAGAGAGTGTGAGAGAGAGTGTGAGAATGAGTGTGAGAGTGAGTGTGAGTGAGAATGAGAGAGAGTGTGAGTGTGAGTGTGAGTGTGAGTGTGAGTGTGAGTGTGAGTGTGAGTGTGACTGAGACTGAGTGAGTGACTGAGTGAGTGTGCGAGTGCGTGTGCGTGTGCGTGTGTCTTGGTCTGGGTGTGCGCATGTGTACGCGCGCACGTGCGTGCATACGTGCATGCGCGGTTGCGCGTGCATTCTGTGTGCGTTATGTGTACGCCCGAGCAGGAGCAGTATACACATGTATGTATTTTCATGGATGTAGTTGTGAATTGTCTTCAGCATACTAATTAACTTTCCTTTCTCTTTCCAGGTAAGTGTTCCGAAACTCGAGAAGTTTTTGACGTATGAATTGACCGTAATGGTAAGTGGTGAGAAGGCCGCTGTTGTTCCTGTTGTTTCTTGGACGGAGGTTGTGTTGCTGTCGCTGTCGACATCATGTCTTTCTCCGTGGAATCGATAAGGTAGAAATAATTCCCGATGTTCAAAATTACGTCGCGTATCCAACTTTACATTTGATTCGCATCGAATTATGTAAAAAGGAAAAACATACAGCCTATATCTAATAATCTCTTATCTACCCATTAAATGGACAGACCATAATGAGGGCTATTTTCCTTCGAAGTTCTGGTAGGTTCGACGCCGTGAATAAGGTCTTGACAGGTTTTAGGGCCGCTCGGCTGAGGCAATCGTGGGTCAGGAGGCTGGCCAGTCATTCTGAAATATTCACCAGCTTTTCTTGGCCTGTCACCCGCCGCAGAAGGTGTGCCCAGCATATCTCTCTCCGGACCAGGACTCATTGACTTTTCCACCTTTTTATTTTCTCATTGCGCCTCATACCTACATGTGGTATGGTTGTCATCCAGGGCGGGGGCGCAACGGAGGAGTTGCTTACCATCGTTGTCTTTTTCCTTAGGGGGCACTGGGCTAGAGCGATGCTACTACCATCCGGTGTCAACTAGTTCGTGTTTTGGGGCGTTGATATTCTTAAGAAAGTAGCTTGTTTTATAGATGACCCCAGGTGCGTGCGAGTCCATGTGTGTATACTTGGAACTAGATCCCCGCTGTGACAGGTGTCCGAAGGGAGGGGGGAGGGGGAGGGGGGCAAACCTGAACTTCACTGCGGTGGTTTGGGACTCGACTGCTCGTGCTCTTCAAGCCGATGGGTTTGTATTTTTTTCTTTCCCGTTGTTACTTCTTCCATTCTTCGGTTGTATGCTTTATCCTACATTTGTTGTAATTAAATTTCTTTAATAAAAATCCGAAGTAGGACACTGCTGAAGACCGAGCGTTAAAGGATATGAAGTGATTCCGACCGGGGATAAGCGAAGATGAAAGGATACTGCTCTCGATTATGAGCGCAGGGAAGAGGAAAGAGAGAGAGAGAGAAAGAGAAAAAAACACGCACGCACACAGAGGAAAGAAGATTGGATTGACGGAAGGACTGAATGGAAACGAGTTACGGTCGCACAAAGGATGCCGAGCGTTGTTTGCATGCAGTAATGGCCGATCACGGAGAACGACGCGGAGTAAAAGATACGTTTAATGACCCGATGTGGAAGGGGAACGCCGGGAAGAAGGATGGAACAAAAGCAGATGATGACAGGGGGAGAGGGGGGAGGGGTGAGAGTGAAAGGGGTAGGGGCAGGTGCTCGAGCGCAGTGCTGTGTTTGATACGGAGAAGAATTAGGAGGAAGAGGGGAGTGGAGGGAGGGTGAGAAAGAGGATTAATGATGATTTTGATATCAATGTCAATATTGAGAATAATGATAATAGCCGTGGTAAATAAGTATGATGATATCAGATATAGTAATGAGTGATAATGCTAATTATGATAAATTATATAATGATAATGCTGATAGTAATGATGAGGCGAAAAAGGAAAAGCAAATTGCGAATGGGAAGAGGAGGAAGAAAATAAAAAATACAGGAGATTAAGAGAAAGGAGTAACATGAAAGGGGAGAACAAAAAGCTCGATACTGGCGGAGAGAGAAAGGAGGAGGGGTAGGCGGATAGGGTGGGGGAAGGTACGAGGGAGGTAGAAGGTAAAGGTAGATGTAGATGAATCGAGACCAAAGCCTTTTGTAAGTTTAAGGCGACTCGGGTGCCGTTAAAGCTGAGATGGAAAGCCACAAACACCTCCAGCCTTACATCTCTTTGCTGGGTATTGGCATTTAGTATTGTGACAGCCCTGGGATACGCTGTGCCGGTGGAGGGAAGGGATGCCAGGATAAAAGGGACAGGGGTCGGGGAAGACGGTGGGGAAAGGAAGAGAAAAGGCAAAGGTGAGAAGAGAGGAGAGAAGAGAAGAGAAAAGAGAAGAGAGAGGAGAGGAGAGAGGAGAGGAGAGAGGAGAGGAGAGAGGAGAGGAGAGAGGAGAGGAGAGAGGAGAGGAGAGAGGAGAGGAGAGAGGAGAGGAGAGAGAGAGAGAGGAGAGAGGAGAGGAGAGAGGAGAGGAGAGAGGAGAGGAGAGGAGAGGAGAGAGGAGAGGAGAGAGGAGAGAGGAGAGGAGAGAGGAGAGAGGAGAGAGGAGAGGAGAGGAGAGGAGAGAGAGGAGAGAGAAGAGAGAAGAGAGAAGAGAGAAGAGAGAAGAGAGAAGAGAGAAGAGAAGAAAAAGAAAAGAAAAGAAAAAGAAAAGAAAAGAAAAGAAAAGAAAAGAAAAGAAAAGAAAAGAAAAGAAAAGAAAAAAGAAAAGAAAAGAAAAGAAAAGAAAAGAAAAGAAAAAAAAAGAAAAGAAAAGAAAAAAAAAGAAAAGAAAAGAAAAAGAAAAGAAAAGAAAAGAAAAGAAAAGAAAAGAAAAGAAAAAGAAAAAGAAAAAGAAAAGAAAAGAAAAGAAAAGAAAAGAAAAGAAAAGAAAAGAAAAGAAAAGAAAAGAAAAGAAAAGAAAAGAAGAAGAAGAAGGGAAGGAAAAATGCTGGTAAAAGGAAGAGAGGAAAGGGAAAGGGAAAGAAGGAATGGTCAGGGAAGAGAGGGAAGGGAAGGGAGAGGGGGGAAGGGATGATCAGGAGAAAAATGAAAGGGAAAGGAGGGGCGGAATGGTGGAAGGGAAGGGAAGGGAAGGGAAGGGAAGGGAAGGGAAGGGAAGGGAAGGGAAGGGAAGGGAAGGGAAGGGAAGGGAAGGGAAGGGAAGGGAAGGGAAAGACGGGGCGGTATGAGAAGAAGGAAGGAAGGGGCGTGGAAGTGAGACGAGGGCGATGGGCGAGAAAGTTCAAAGGGGAAAAGGAAATGGAATGGGAAGGGACGAAAGGGCGCTGGGAAAGCGTGATAGTCCTAAGGAGGGAAACTTTATGGGAAAGGGGAAATGATAGGTGGGTGAAGTTGGAACTAGAGGATAGAGGGACAAGGGGGTAAAATAATAAAAAGGGAGATAAAGAGAGATGAGTCAAGGTAGCGATGGTGGAGAGAGGGAGGAAATTAAAGGAATGGAAAGTGGGCGGGCGAGGAGAGAAAAGCGAGGAAAAATTGAGAGAAAGGGGGAACGGGGAGCTGAAAGCACGTGCATTGTATCTGGTCTATGCAGTCGAACGAGTTCTTTCTTCTTGACCTCGGCGTAATATCAACTTTCTTCCTAACCCCGAAAGCAACTAGCCGCGTCCGACGCTCCCTCAAGGCCGTACTAACGCCCCGCTGACCCCGCAGACCCCGCATGCGGCGGCACATTGCGCTTTTGCTCAACAGGTCGATCATTCCTCCAAATTGTGGACGCGTAGGAGGTGGGACCCGCAGAATGAGTCTCGCTCTCCTCCTCCCTCTTCTTCTGCATACCCTTCCCCTTCCTTCTCCTCCTCCTCCTTCTTCTTCTTCTTCTTCTTCTTCTTCTTCTTCTTCTTCTTCTTTTTATTCTTATTCTCCCCCTCCTCCTCCCCCTCCCCCTCCTTCTCCGCTCCTCCTCTTCCGCTCCTCCTTCTCCGCTCCTCCTCCCCCTCCTTCTCCGCTCCTCCTCCTCCGCTCCTCCTCCCCCTCCTTCTCCGCTCCCCTCCCCCTCCTTCTCCGCTCCCCTCCCCCTCCTCCTCTGCTCCTCCTCTTCCGCTCCTCCTCCTCGTCCTTGTCATCGCTTAACCGTTTTGGGGCTGGTGTCGTCGGTGTCGTTGTTCGTCGTCTTTCGTCTATTGTCTTCCGGTTCGCTTTTGTCCGCGCCAGCCCCGCTACTCTCGTAATGGAGTATGTTGCCACCCTTGGCATTGGGGCCTGTGTCCGGACGGGGTTTTCCCACTTTTGATTATGGATTTTTATATGCGGGATCAGTTAGGTATGGGGTGGGGGGCGTTGATGGATATGGGGAAGGAAAAGGAAAGGAAAGGAAAGGAAAGGAATGGAAAGGAAAGGAAGAGAAGAAGGAGAGAAGAGAAGGGAACGAGGAGGAGGAGATGGAGATGAAAAAGAAGAATTTTGTTTATTATCATTTTTAAAAGAAAATCTGAGGAAGGGCTCACTCATCCCTACCCTATGGCGCTTTGTAAAGGATAGAAAGGGGATGAGGGAGATTTAGCCCTCACTGGAATGTTTGACAGTTATCTTTTGAAATGATGTCTGTCTCTATATCTATATTGATATATGTTATTTATTTACTGATTTATTTATGCTTTTCACGTTATCTTAAAGAAGCATAGAGTTTTCGCCAAGTAAAATTGAGAAGAAAAGAACGCAAAGGGCTGGAAAGATTTGCATTCTATTCATGAATTCGCTCTTATTTAAATGTAAATTCGGCCTTTTGTATGCCTCGAAGTTTGACTCATAAAATCCAGCCTTATATATGTCTAAGGCTTCGCCCGTTCCATTCGACCTGTGAATATCTCAGGATACAACCATGAGACCAGCCTCGAACAAATTCAGGAATTCTGTATTCGATCTGCAGGGGAGTATGTGAAACATGGGTGACATCGACCGTAGACTGAACATCGTATACCTGCCGTTGACACTCCGTTCAGCGCAGTGGGCGGGATTGCGTGCTACTCTTTAAGGACCTTCCTAACTAAGTGGTGATGTCGAGAGCAGTTTCTTTGTACTTGCCTCTTATTTGCTTTTGCTCTCTCTCTGTCTTTATAATCTTTCTGCGAAATTTTAGAATTGTATATTTTTGCGTAAAATGTTCTTATTAAGCAGAAGTTTTGATGCCCCCCCCCCCCCCTTCTCTCTCTCTCTCTCTCTCTCTCTCTCTCTCTCTCTCTCTCTCTCTCTCTCTCTCTCTCTCTCTCTCTCTCTCTCTCTCCCTCCCCCTCTCCCTCCCTCTCTCCTTCCCGTTCCCTCTCTCATTCCTTAGGAAATAAGAGCGCCCTCAGAGAACGACGAGGCTTCGTGATGCGATCAGTGGGACTTGAGGGTCTGTTTGTTCTTGCATCGGGAGGGGATTTTTGGCTAGCGTTGTTGACACCAAGGAAAGTTATAGCTCCAACAGCCTCAACAAGAACAATAATCAAGGAAAGAAATGGGGTGTCCCTTCACCGGCGAGAATTTATGGGGGCCTTGATTTTTTTTCTTTCTTTTTTTTCCTTCTCGAAGGATTGGAACATTTAATGCCGTTTGAGCAAGCGAAAGTTTCTAAGCACGTGAGGGTTTTTGGGAGCCTTGAACGGCAATGGTGTTTAAGGGAGTTCTTGCGCCGGAGCTCGGAGGACCTGTATCACAAGCCACGTGTCTCGAGGAAAAAGGTCATGCGCTTCAGGTCATGCCGTAGGTCTTGCGTCTGATGTACACCACTGCCATATTCGTGCCTGCGAGCATGTATGGCAAAGGTCATGTGGGCTCAGGACTTTTGCAGGGTCTCTCTCTCTCTCTCTCTCTCTCTCCTCTCTCTCTCTCTCTCTCTCTCTCTCTCTCTCTCTCTCTCTCTCTCTCTCTCTCCCTCCCTCCCTCCCTCCCTCCCTCCCTCCCTCCCTCCCTCCCTCCCTCCCTCCCTCTTTCTCTCCCTCTGTGTGTGTGTGTTTATGTGTGTGTGTCTGTGTCTGTGTCTGTCCGTGCGTGCGTGCGTGTGCGGAAGCGTGTGCGGATGCGTGTGTGTTTGACCGTGTACATAGTTTCCTATGTATGGCTGTGAGTGGAGGGAATTTAGCAGCGCGGGCCCCAAATAAAAGCGGGATCCCCTCCCCTCGCCATAACATACAAGAGCCCAAAATCCCATTCGAGAGCACTTGGTCAAGGGTGCTGCGAGTGTTAAAGAGAGGCGTGTCGATGAACGTCGGCGTCCTGCTGCTCCCCTCACCCCCCTTCCCCTCCCCCACCGTGCGCCATATTCCCCATCAACAACGAGAAGAAGGGCGAGAACAGACTCCGTAGTGGGAAAAAATAAATAAAATAAAGAGGGAAATATGGAGGAAATAACTTCCCCCGAGAAGACATGTCCCGCGAACCCGCTCGTCGGAGGGGGGTTTACCGTGGAACACCTACGGGGAATTCCTGTCGACGGAACTCTTCGAGACAGTCCGGGTCAGGGAAACATTTTCGGATTTCTCAGATGGCGGCCAGGCAGACTGATGCAGATTTTTACCTCCGATCAGTTTATTTATTTGCTTTTTTTATTTATTTATTTGTTTATTTATTTGTTTATTGGTGTTGTCTCCGATTGGCTTTTGTTATGTTTGGCGACCGTAGATACTAGAAAGTCTGCGGGTTTGTGTGCAGAATTTTTTGTCCACGTTGTTTGTTGTTTTTCATCCAGTTTGTTTTGGCTTCTCCCCCCCCCCCCCTCCCGCGTCAGACGCTCCCGAGGCCGACGTTTCGAGGCGTAATGGATGGGAAAGGGACCAACAGGCGTGTCGAGGAGGTTGTCAAACTTGGCTAAGCTGAAGAAACGGAAAGGGAACTCTTCGGCTCTCGCCCCCTTCCTTCCGTCGGGTTTCCCTTGCCAGGTAGTCTTCTTGGGTGGGTCGTCCCGTTTTTTTCCTCTTTCGTTTATTTTCGCGACACTAGGATGTAATTCATTTTTAAGGGATCGTGTTTTTAGGGAAATAGATATCACTTGCTGATATCGCTCGTAGATGTTTTTTTTGTGAGTTTATTTGATCTAATATCCACCAGCTTATTAGACGAGACGCCTGTGAATGTGTGTAGTTTTCACTTGTCTTTTGACGGAAACTGTTAACGCTTTTAGATATTTTTTTCTGTTTTTCTTATTCTTAGAAATTGTGAGGACGAAGTGAGGGTACTTGTGTAGCGTCCTTTGAAGATGTTTTAGTTACTGGCACAGGTGTTTTTATTTGTATTGCCGTAAATATTATTCTCGTATACCGTAAGATTTATGGTATATGCCATTCTATATGTGCATAACTCTTGACGTGCTGTTATTGATGGTGGGCACTGAAGTAGATTTTGAAGATAGTAGCAACACTTTATTTTCTTATTAGATGGCGAAAATGATCATCCCTTGAATAGAAGAATGAAGAATGAGAGATTGGGGGAAAAGTTAATGGTTATTGATGGCATGTTCGGATGCCGGTGGTACTTGGTCGTTTATCATGCTGCTTCTGAACCCTTCGCTCAGGCCTATTAGGCGAAGTGTTCTATAATCGGATGTTAATATTAAAGACCCGGAGGCGGTCGGGATGGAGTTGGAGATGGGGATTTAGGTGGAGGTAGGAATGGGGATGAAGGTGGAAATGATAGTAAGGTGGGACGAAAGTGGAGGTGGAGGGGCGGGGAAGGCCAGGGCGAGGGTGGACGGGGTGGAAGGGGCAGGACAAGGGTGGAGGTGGAGGTGGAATTGAAAATGGATGGGAGGATGGAATATGGGATTATGACTGAACACTAATAGTGATATAAAGGGGGAGGTTGGGGGATAGGTTGCCTGGAGTCATTTGGTCAATTCTGCCGGATGGGGAAACCTGTCGAGTTGTGCAAGGCCCTCGGAATTACACTAAGCTGGGGAAGTGGGACAACTGCAGTCTCTCTTGTCCAGCAAAGACCAAGGAGGGAGTGGGGAAGGAAGAGGGGAACGAAAAGAGGAAAATATGGACGACGAAGAGGGAGAAAGATGAGGGAACAAAGAGAGTAAAGATGAACTCGAGGGAGAGGAAGATTGAGAAGATGAAAAGAAAGTGAGGAGAGACCGATGATCGATGTGATCTCAATAGTGAGGGGAGCAGAAAAAAACAACGCTGGGATAAATTGAGAGAGAAACTGCTCTGGGACAAAGAAGCCATCCGAAAAAAAGAAAGAAATAAAAAGGACAGGGTGACTCTCCTGCTTCTCTCCCTATTGAATACGAGCTTGGGAGATTATCCTTACTCCTCATTGGGGTGTGTGTGTGCGTAGGAAGGGAGAGGCGAGGAGGGGTGAGGGGTAGACGGAGAGGGCTAGGAGGGGTGAGGGGTAGACGGAGAGGGCTAGGAGGGGTGAGGGGTAGACGGAGAGGGCTAGGAGGGGTGAGGGGTAGACGGAGAGGGGTAGAAGGGGTGAGAGGTAATGGGAGAGCCATCCCAAGTGTGAGGACGGAGGAGGACCGTTACGGAAAAAGCGAAGGAAGTTTGAATTAGGAAAGGAAAAAGTTCGTTCGGTGAAGTGCGCGACACGGCCCGGATGGAAATCTTGCAAGGAGTTGCGGCGGCCGCCGGCGGAAGCGGAACGTAGTTTGGCTGTAGTTCGCATGTAGGTTAGGGAAGGTTAAGGGGAGCGCCGCGCATAACAATGGGTTAAAGCTGAATCCCGCTACGCTCCTGTTATGCTGTAGAGATTAGGTGTGTAAGTGAACGATTCCGTTTGAACGAGGGGAGCCAATCAGCTTGATGAATGTCGTGCAGCGTGGGTTGTCCGCCTGTTTTCATCAGCATCAGCGGTGATGGATGACTCTCGCCTGCATTATTGATGACGGAGCCATTAGATGTAGCTCGAGGCTTTTTTAAGATCCGACCGGAAGGAGGAACGCCGGCGGCGCTCCACTTCCGGCTTCATATTTCTAGTGTGTAAAATGTGTTGATTTTCGTGGTTTTCTTTTTTACCTTTCGTGTTATTTTTCTCTACTCTTTTCAGTCCGTTTTTCTCCCTTCCTCGCTGCTACTCTCATTCCCAATCCTTGCTAACACTGCCTTTCTTGCTCATATGCATATATATATATATATATATATATATATATATATATATATATATATATATATATATATATATATATATATATATATATATATATATATATATATATATATATGAATATACATACATACATACATACATGCACACATATATACATACATACATACATACATACATACATACATACATACATACATACATACATACATACATACATACGCACACGCACACGCTCTCGTGCACAATTTTGTTTGTGAGTTTCTCTCACATTTCTTTCTGTCATCCCTTTCCTCTTCCTGAAATAGTAGATATAACAAAGAGTCATTGTTCTTAATTGATGTGATACATCAATTTATAAAACATGAAAAACAAGTTTTAGTGTGCTGTTGTATGAATACACTCGTTGCCCAATTATCTTCTGTATTCCCATGTTTTTGGCGGACTTTGATCTATTCACCTCTGAAAGGGAGGATATTTTTTATCGAGGAAAAAGAAGACTCGCTTTAGCATCTTTATATCCCATACTTCGGAAGGTCTCCACTTGTACTTGGAGAGGCCCTAGAAGTGGCTTCATGTGTATCTTGCATAGCTTTGTGAGCCTTACGTTAGTTGTGCTCGAGAGGAACGATGTCCCAGTGAAGGTTGAAGACGTGGGTCCGCCTCTTCCTCCTCTTTTTCTTGGAGGGGGCGTCCGGGTCCCGCTCATTTCTCGGGTCCTTAGGTCCACATCGAGTTGAGCCAAGACTTACCTCTCCTTGAATGTTAGTAAGTTAGGATTCTTCTGTCTCTGCCCGACTGAGAGCCAAGTCAGGCATGAGGTGCGCGCAGAGGCTAGAAATTATCTTTTTCTCCAGCTCCTGCAGAGCACATGTGACTTGGCCCGATTTTCCCCTCTGTTTTTTCTTTTTTTTACCCAGCATTTTCATGGCAGGTAACTGCATTGGGAAATTAGTTTTTCTCTTCTCTCTTTCTCTTTGCTTCTATATTTGCTTGTCTAGTAGCCTTTGTGTATACCAGCTGTTAACAACCCTTCTCCCTTCTGCCTTCCCTCTCTCTAGGTTTCTCTCTCTCTCTCTCTCTCTCTCTCTCTCTCTCTCTCTCTCTCTCTCTCTCTCTCTCTCTTTCTCTCTCTCTTTCTCTCTCTCTTTTCAATTCTCCCTTTTACTATCTCTTCCCTTCTCTCCTTCCCTCCCCCTTTTCCTCTTCCCTGCTTCTCTATCTGTTGTCTCTCTCCCTCCCTCCTTCCCTCTTTCCATCTCTATATACATGTTCCATAGTCATTCATACATAATATCCTTCTCTCTCATTAGTCAGTCAGCCCTATTCATTGACTCTCTCGCTGTCCAGCAGAGATGTCTAATCTCTACAATTTATAGAATAGTCCCATTAATGTTTTCCAAGGCCCTTCTCCCCAATCTGGATTTGGCTCTGGACTCCAGGCGGTTTCACTGTCTCTGATGATTCATTTCTCTCTCCCCTATGTTCGGTCTCCCCCTGCCATTTCTCTTCCTCATGCTTGTTGCCTTCATATGGTCGGTTCAAAGCGCCTCTTTCTTTTTTCTCTTTTTCTCGATACAACAAGAGTGAGTCAGAGTGAGCGGGTGAGCGTGGAGAGGGAAGGAAAGAGAGAGTGGCTGTGCTGGCATGTTTCGTTCTGGCACCGTGTGTGGCCGCGTCGGATGGTGGCACTTGAATGAGGAGAGGCTTGCCGGTGCCACGCAGGATTCCTCTCCCTCTCCCCCACCCCCTCGCTCCCCAGCGGGTGCCGCTAAGTTGCCGCACACTGCCACCAATCTTAATACCATTCCCATATGTGAACACGCTGCACACACTCATTGAGGGAGGCCGTGTTATTTAAGAAGATGTGAGATTAACTTTATAAGCTTTAATTTTGATCTTTGGCCCCGTCTGCGCCTGCCCCTCCACACCTGGCCACCCCCACCGGCTGCTACTTGTTTCTGCTTCGCCGCTAACGCCGCCGCCGCCGCCACCACCTGCGCCTCCAGGTCACGAGTGGCGAGCGCCTCCACCCCGCACTCCGCCACGCGCCACCACACTGCCACCACCATATCCACCACCACCGCCACCACCACACTGCACCTCCACCATCACACCACGTTTTAGCGATGAGCTCGGGTCTGGAACGACAGTATGACTCGCCTTAACCGCCGCGGTCGGGGACGGTGGTGCTGCGAGGCTGGAGCGCCTCCTTGAGTCTCTCTCCACACGCCGCATGTACATACGAGTCTTCTTGGCGACACGGGACAGCGAGTCGGCGAGTGTTTGAACTTGTGCTGCGCTCTGTTCGCACGGTGACATGCCCAAGTGTGTGCTCAGTGAGGCCTTCAGCGAGCGCGGTCCTTGGAGCACGGTGCCCTAGATGATGCTTCGAGTTTGAGGGAAACATTGATTATTTAGCAATTGACTCAGCTCGAGTATGTAAAGCGCTTACTCTTCCCAACCGGTGCAGCTGTGACAGTGCCTCTGGAAGTGATTCATCCCCACGTGGAAAGAAAGGCTCAATAGATATCTGGGAAATCGTTGTGGTGGCCATTTAGCGATCGCGCATTGAAGACCTGGCGCCATGTATCTTCGCCAGTGAGGGCAGGAGTGGAGGAGTGGCCCCAGCACAGTAGTAGCGAGGGGAGGGGCCTCGTTGGGGCCACGAAGACTTGTTGCTCAGCTCTACTCCGGCCAATCTAGCCGCGACTTCACCGAATATCTCGTGCCACAGATACGGAAATTCCTCTCGCCTCTTGCACGGTGCAGGCGACGGCGCTGAGATTCGTGTCGCTGGACGACCACGACCTCGCCCCTCTTCTGAGGAAGGCAAGACCCACCTAGGTCTGGAAGGGAGGGAAACACTCTGACCTGTTCCACGCCAGCGGTTTTCCTTCGCTGCAAGACTTCTTTAGTAGGTCTTCGCCAGCGCACGCCTCGACGACCCAATCCGAGGTGGCGCGGGACTATCATAAGAAACAGTCTATCTC
>BOPN01003270.1:72500-77500 GCA_017312705.2 Penaeus japonicus | reverse complement strand
CGCATCCTCCTCCTCCTCCTCCTGTCTTCCTCCACGGTCTTCTCCCTCCCCCCCTACCCCCAACGCTCTAAACCAATATCGAGAATGTTCCTTGTCGATATTTAATTCCCATGAAGCGTCGCGGTCGGTGCTGACTTGTGCTTGTTTAGACCGGAGACTCTTGCCGTTTTGACCGGGATTTGGGGAGGCTTTTACGCATGAATATACCCGCGTAAACAAATGCTCAGAAGCGTATGCGTATTCATAACGCAGATAGGCACACTTACATACGCCCACTCAACATGTATGCATTCATGCCTTTCCCTCCTCTTTTCCCTCTCCGCACCACTCCGCCAAAGTCTATTAATGAGCTTATTGAGGCTCAAAAATGCACAAAATTATAGAACTGTTTGAGAAAGTAGGTGTCTGACGTCACGTTAAGAGAGTAAAGAAAGCTTGAACGGGTCGATGTTGTCATGACATATTCTCGCTGGAGTAGTTTTGATCATTATGCTATATTTTCATGAATTTAACCCTATCGCCATAGCAACGCGAAAGAGAGATGCAGTGCTAATATAATTTCAGCTTTGAGGGAGAAGTGCTTTTATGATGATCCGGGATGTCTTTGTTTTTATGTAATTTTTTTGTTTTATTTTTTGTATTTTGATTCTGCCTTTTTGCGTGTGTCAAGAGACTGTAGTCGTGTTTTTTACATTAATTAATTACTAGCATTTTTTCTTTTATTTTCAGGATTTTACGTTATATTTTATTTTGTTAGAGGGAAGACATTTGTACAACAACTAATAGAAGACGCGCACTAGATAATGCATTTGTTGAAATGGCTTATTCGTTTGTTTTTTCCTTCCTCCCAGTCGTGCTAACCTATACCATTCGCTGCCAGGCTATTTTTTTCACTTTTATTTTACTGGACTTACAACAGCACTCAGTTGTTTCATATCCATTCCAGTGTTCCTTTTTGGTTTCATTATTATTATTATCATCATTATTATTATTATTATTATTATTATTATTATTATTATTATTATTACTTATTATTTATATATATATTTTTTTCTTCATTCTTTCTTTCTTTCTGTCTTTCTTTTTATTTGACTACCCTAGCATATACGGTCGTGCACGTCAGCCGTTTCCATTCTTTCCCCTCTCTGATTTATTCCCCAATCGCTCGCCCTCTCTCTGGATCAGTGTGTCTGCCTCTTGTTCCCCCCTGCTCTCCCCACTATATATATCAAGTGGATGTATGGATTTATACACCATGCGCGATCTGTCATACACCAAGATCATGCGTGTTATATTTTCGTGATAGATCCTCTATTCCCCCTCTAGGAGTGCCTCCTGTTACAACGAGATTTGTTTTTTTTACGTGATGGTTAATGCCGTTTTTTTTTAAAGAAAATGTATCTGGGTATCTGTTTATCTATATGTCTGTGATGTCTGTCTGTTCAATATGGTTATAATATCACTCTATGTGTGTCTATGTCTTTCGGGCGATATCTGTTTATTTATCTATTTAAATATATTTATCTAAATATGTAATCCGTCTGATTATTTCTCTAATCTATCTAACTCTATTGGGTTGTGTTTCTGTGCGTTTGTGTCCGTACTCGCATATGTTTATGTATAAGATACGAAATGTTAAAGTTCCTGCAAAAAGGAAGTGCGAGAGCAAGGGAAAATACCTAGATCTTACCTAGATCTTACCTAGATCTTACCTAGATCTTACCTACGCTTTACGACCTTACCTAGACATCTCCTGCCCTCCAAACCCTGAAGAAACGGAAGGGAAGGTAGGAAAAGGGAACAGAGAAACAGGCAAGGAGGAAATATGAATTATGAAAGGCAAACTAAGTTCAGCACGTGTGGAATTCGGGGAAACTTTGATAAGACCGGTGGATTTTCCTGATAAAATGTTTGTCTAATTTAATTTTGTGGCTTGAGAGTTGCTGGGTCATCGTGCCGCCGGGATTGGCGCAGGTATGGTACATAGGCGTGCGTGCGTGCGTGCGTTTTTTTTTTTTTTTTTGGGGGGGTGATGTATTTCTACATCTTTATCTTCTCTGTATCCATTCATCCATCCATTCATTCATTAATTAATTCATCCATCCATCCATCCATCCATCCATCCATCCATCCATCCATTCCTCCATCCATCCATCCATCCCTCCATCCATCCATCCCTCCATCCATCCATCCATCCATCCATCCATCCATCCATCCATCCATCCATCTATCTATCTATCTATCTATCTATCTATCTATCTATCTTTCTACCCATCCACCCACATGTATATCACTTTTCTCCGTCGACACGGCGAGGAAAACCGATTTGAACCACCGTTGATAGCTCGTTCGTATAATCTCTCCCAGAAAGTGCTCTTATGCATAGGGATGTGCGGGAATAATAATTTCCCGCACAATCCACGACACTTTTTGGGGCCGGGCATTTTAAGGCAAAATAAAACAATGATTTTAGAGCACGTGCGAGTGTGTTTATTCAACATGGATCCGAAGCAGCAGCATCGGGCAATAATAAGACATTGAGCGGAATTCTGGTGAGCAATTCCGAGGATATTGGAGCGTTATTAATGAATGCTGATCATAACATGCTACAGGAGTAGGGAGGGCGGGGAGGGGGCGTGAGGGGGGGCCTTGGAATGCGAACCGTTTGTCGGCTTAAACGCTTCAGTGCTCGTGTTTTATCTAAAAAAAAAAGCATTTACAATAAATGTTCTGATACAACTTTTGTTTTCTGCCATTTTATGTGTGCGCCATTGAGAACAGGGGGAAGTTTTGAGAAATGCGGTGATATCTGGATTTTCTGGTTAGGTCGCGTTGAACAGGGTGTCGAGCATCCGCCGCGGATGGTGAGTGCGACCTCCGCAGAAGGGGATGCGGCGGGTAATGAGGGAGGGACAGCCGCGTTATTTATCGTCTCGCAATTACGCATTCCCGCAAGAATAGGCTGGGACGGGCTGGCGGGAGTCGGGCGCAAATGCACAAGTTGACAGTTATTGCCGGCAGCAGACGTGCGGCGGGTACACGGCACGGAGGTAGAAAGAATAATCCTATTAATTTTGAGCTAAAGCGTCGCATTGCGCCGAGGGGGCCCCGAATAGTGGCCGGAGGGGATCGGAGGGGATTCGCGCAATTGAGAGCGGCCCTCCGGAATGGTCGGGGGAAATATTCATGTTGATCATGATCGCGATAAAGCGGTCCTGACGGCTCACTTGTAGACTTCGAGACATTGCAAAGACTCGGTAACGCGACAAAGCACTGCAAAGACAACAAGAACCGCAGGATTTGAATCCGCAACAATGGAAATCCTCGATGTTTTATGTGTACCTCCCTCCCCCTTTCCTCGTCATCCAATAGTTGTTCTTGAAGTGGGTTAGCGTGCACTGGAGAGCCGGGCACTCGGATGGGTTATTGCGCGGGAAGAACAGACCACTTGCGGGGAAGGGGGGGAGGGGAGAGGAGGGGAGGGGGTGTTAGGAGAGAGGCTCTGTCTGAGGTTTGCGGATGTGTTTGAAGGGCAATGTGGGTGGGGTAGGGGAGGGGGTGAAATCGTGACCGATTGTACTTATTTGGTCTTTTTTTCATCCTTTCGTTTCCTTTTTCTTTAACGCTCTGATTTTCATTACTATCACCACCCCCATCACGACCAGTCTCCCCATTATCATCATTATCAGCATCAACCTGTATGTGTGTGCGGGTGTATCCATGTCCATGTGTGTGGGGGCGGATAGATGGATGGCATCGGGATGATTAATCGTTGGGAATGGGTGGTGCGCCTACGTGTCGAGGGCGGTTGGATTGGCTAGCAGGATGGATGGGCGCGCAGGATGGAAGTGGGCGTAAAAGATGAATGGACCGCAGCATCGGATGGAGATCTATCCCCCACCTACCCCCACCCCTAACCGACTGCCACACCAACTCGCCCACCTCCACCCGAAAGCCCAGCCTTGCCTTCAGAACACACAAACACCACTTTGCCCTCCTCTCCGTCACGCGCCAGCTACGTAAAGAGCACACGGGCATTTCCTTTGTGCATTAAGGTGTCGGCACGGGCGTGGACGTGAGATTTAGGATCGCGTTGCCCCATCTCCCCACTAATCCTCATCATCATGGGTATTATTATTGACAGCCGGTGATTTGATCGTGCTGATGAGCCTGTCCGGAGGCAAGACGCGATCACTGCGGAGCTCGGAAGCGCAGGGGAGCGAGAGGGCGAGTCCAGTCGCGTGAGAGGGAGTAGCATCCTGCAGTATCGCACGCTTCTGGCCTTCAGGGTGTTCTCTGCGCCTCCCACGTAGTCCTTCCTCACAGTCTGGCAGGTAGCGAGTCCTTCAGGGAGGAGGGCAGAAGGGTGAACTTCAGCTGTTTTTCTTAAGGGAAAAAGAAAGGAAAACCTCGAAAGATATTTAAAAAGTCTTGCTGGATCGCATTTTCCTCATTTAATTATAAAGTTAGTGAGGAGAGTTACCTCTCTGAATGCGTGCGAACGAGAGAGTTGTTAAGTCTCACGTATATATATATATATATATATATATATATATATATATATATATATATATATATATATATATACATATATATATGTATATATATAGTGTGAAATCAAGAAGACTGCCTTAAGTAGGCCGTGAGAGAATAGAGCACCGGTTCAGATTGCAGAGATATTTATCTTGCTGTGCGGAAAATTTCTCCCGGCTATGTAATTCAGTTTGTATAGAGTGCAAAGAGGGTGCGGTATTGTGTGTTTAAGCCCGAGTGGAGGGAGTGCGCATTCGAGCAAGCAGGCGGGGAGGCAGACTGGCGGGAGCGCCCGCTAATGAGCAGACAGGGAGAATGACGCCCAAACAAATGGATAGATGGCCGGCCAGGTAGATAGGCTAGCTAATAAACAGACGATGACAGACACAGGCAGGCAGGCAGGAAAGAAAGCAGGCAAGCAGGAAAGAAAGCAGGCAGGCAGGAAAGAAAGCAGGCAGGCAGGAAAG
>BOPN01003270.1:60000-67500 GCA_017312705.2 Penaeus japonicus | reverse complement strand
GGTAGTATGGTGAATCCATGGGCAGGTTTTTGTTATTCTACCAGCCACTGTTTTTTCTTTTCTTCTCTTCCTTTCCTAATCCACTTTTCTGTTTTATTTTCGTTTTCGCTTTTCTTTCGTTTTCGTTTTCTTTCTTTTTTTTCTTTCTTTTCTTTCTTTTTTTCTTTTTCTCCTCGACTCCCTCCCTCTCCAGATTCCGTTCGTATGATCAGGCAGCATTAATTGGTCCGATCATTAGAAGTTTTTGTTTCATACAATCAACCAGGACAGTTTCCACGACGAAAGTTTTAGCGCTTGCATGAAGATGACAACATGGACGAAGTTGGGTATTGATTATAGAAACAAAGCAGGCAAACAACAACAAAAAAGAAAAATGAAAAGACAGAGAAAGTAATGAGAAAAGAAAAGCGGTCTGTGTGCATGAATGTCTGCGTCCTGAGTGGAGTGTGGTCGGTGCAGGAGATTTTATTTAATCATTGGCAGAATGTAGGTTGGCAAGCCGGTGTGACGGAGCGGGAGGAGAGAGAGAGGGAGCGTTGGGAGTGAAGGAGCGGGATGGGAGGGAGGGGGAGGGGAAGGGGAATGGAGGAGGAGGAGGAAAGGGAATCTCCTGTACCTGGAAAACTGTGACGTCAAGTGTGTGTGACGTCACTGCTTGCTGCAGTGCCACATAATTGTCAGCGTGGGGGCAGAGCCATCCATTGTACAAGTGGTGCAGTTATTAAAAAAAATTATCGATGCTCTTGTTCATATAACATCTTCAGAAGATTTTTTTTTTTTCTATATTACTTTTTTATTTGTCAATTATATTCATCGTTGTTGTCACTATCGTTAAAATTGACATATGTATTTTCATTTGCATTATTGATATCGGTGTCAATATGAGTTATTATCGTTATCAATATCAGTATTATTATCCTTTATCTTTATTAATATCCTATCCTGTCTTGTCGTGTTAAATGCAGTCCTGTAGCAAGGGTTTACCGTTTGCAATTGTAGTGTATTTTTCCTTTGATGCTTCTTACTGTGGCCGAAATTATGTGTATTCTGAACTGGAAGGCTGGATGGTCGCAAACCGTTATCACTGCTGCTGTTTTTGCTTGTATGTGAGTCTGTATGTATGTATGTTTTTGTGTACGTGCCTGTGTATGTGTTTACTTACTTTTGCAATTCCTTTCCTAAACTCTTTTTCCCTTTTCTTTCCGATGACCTCCAGCTGCTTATGTTACTGCTGCGCCGCTTCCTACTCTCCATCAGTTTGTTTTCCTCGTCTTCATCATCATCATCTTCTCCTTCTGTTTCTCCTCCTCCTCCTCCTTTCTCCTCCCTCCTCCTTCTTCCCTCCTCCTCCTTCCCTCCTCCTTCCTCCTTCTTCCTCCTCCTCCCTCCTCCTTCCTTCCTTCCTTCCTTCCTTCCTTCCTTCCTTCCTTCCTTCCTTCCTTCCTTCCTTCCATTCTCCTCTCTCTCTCTCTCTCTCTCTCTCTCTCTCTCTCTCTCTCTCTCTCTCTCTCTCTCTCTCTCTCTCTCTCTCTCTCTCTCTCCCCAGACTCCCTCCCTCTCCAGATTCCGTTCGTATGATCAGGCAGCATTAATTGGTCCGATCATTAGAAGTTTTTGTTTCATACAATCAACCAGGACAGTTTCCACGACGAAAGTTTTAGCGCTTGCATGAAGATGACAACATGGACGAAGTTGGGTATTGATTATAGAAACAAAGCAGGCAAACAACAACAAAAAAGAAAAATGAAAAGACAGAGAAAGTAATGAGAAAAGAAAAGCGGTCTGTGTGCATGAATGTCTGCGTCCTGAGTGGAGTGTGGTCGGTGCAGGAGATTTTATTTAATCATTGGCAGAATGTAGGTTGGCAAGCCGGTGTGAGGGAGCGGGAGGAGAGAGAGAGGGAGCGTTGGGAGTGAAGGAGCGGGATGGGAGGGAGGGGGAGGGGAAGGGGAATGGAGGAGGAGGAGGAAAGGGAATCTCCTGTACCTGGAAAACTGTGACGTCAAGTGTGTGTGACGTCACTGCTTGCTGCAGTGCCACATAATTGTCAGCGTGGGGGCAGAGCCATCCATTGTACAAGTGGTGCAGTTATTAAAAAAAATTATCGATGCTCTTGTTCATATAACATCTTCAGAAGATTTTTTTTTCTATATTACTTTTTTATTTGTCAATTATATTCATCGTCTTTGTCGCTATCGTTAAAATTGACATATGTATTTTCATTTGCATTATTGATATCGGTGTCAATATGAGTTATTATCATTATCAATATCAGTATTATTATCCTTTATCTTTATTAATATCCTATCCTGTCTTGTCGTGTCAAATGTAGTCCTGTAGCAAGGGTTTACCGTTTGCAATTGTAGTGTATTTTTCCTTTGATGCTTCTTACTGTGGCCGAAATTATGTGCATTCTGAACTGGAAGGCTGGATGGTCGCAAACCGTTATCAGTGGTGCTGTTTTTGCTTGTATGTGAGTCTGTATGTATGTATGTTTTTGTGTACGTGCCTGTGTATGTGTTTACTTACTTTTGCAATTCCTTTCCTAAACTCTTTTTCCCTTTTCTTTCCGATGACCTCCAGCTGCTTATGTTACTGCTGCGCCGCTTCCTACTCCATCAGTTTGTTTTCCTCGTCTTCATCATCATCATCTTCTCCTTCAGTTTCTCCTCCTCCTCCTCCTTTTTTCTCCCTCCTCCTTCTTCCCTCCTCCTCCTTCTTCCCTCCTCCTCCTTCCCTCCTCCTTCCTCCTCCCTCCTCCTTCCTCCTTCCTCCTTCCCTTCCTTCCTACCTTCCTTCCTTCCTTCCTTCCTTCCTTCCTTCCTTCCTTCCTTCCTTCCTTCCATTCTCCTCTCTCTCTCTCTCTCTCTCTCTCTCTCTCTCTCTCTCTCTCTCTCTCTCTCTCTCTCTCTCTCTCTCTCTCTCTCTCACTCTCACTCTCTCACTCTCTCACTCTCTCACTCTCATATCCCGCCCTGTCTCCTCTGTCTCTCCTTCTTTCTCGCACACACAAACAGCGAATTTGTATCTATTCATGAGACGTTCGTTGTGATGTCTTTTATGTACGCCGTTTCGTCTCCTCAGACAGTGAAGCCGCGAGGCGTAAAGGGCTTGTTAGTGAAGATTGACGTAAAGTAAATGAGAGCGGAATTAGACCACCTGAAGAGCTGGGGGGGCGGGGGGGAGTTGAAGGCCTCCTGAGAGCTCTACTGCTCTCTCTCTCTCTCTCTCTCTCTCTCTCTCTCTCTCTCTCTCTCTCTCTCTCTCTCTCTCTCTCTCTCTCTCTCTCTCTCTCTCTCTCTCCCTCCCTCCCTCCCCCTCCCCCTCCCCCTCCCCCTCCCCCTCTCCCTCTCCCTCCCCCTCTCCCTTTCACTTTTATTCTTCTCTCACTTTCTCTCTATATTTCTCTTCCTCAGTTTCGTCCCGTTTTATTCGAACATATGTGGGAAACAACTGAGAATGAAAATCAAGGCAGTAATTTACTTGTACATTACAAACCGCACGTATCCCTGTGGAGCTGCATATGCCCGGTATTTAATTTACCGGATTTTTTAAATCTTATTTTTTCGTGTACGCACAGTCTCACTCACACATCCTCTCATTTTTCATTTTATTTTTTATTTTTTATTTTTTTTATTATTATTTTTTTTTGTCATTCTCACTCACTTTTGTCAGTCTTTTAGTCTCTCACTATTATACTCATTCATTCATGCACTCACTACTATTATTAGTAATTTTCTGTGATAGTGTGCCCGTCTGTCTGTCTGTCCGTGTCTGTCTCTCTCCTTCTCTTTGTATGTGTGTGTGTGGGGGGGGAGGCGATATCTAAAAAGATGATTACAGAAAGATGTAGAAGAGGTTGGGTTTGGAGTTTGCCGCATTGCCAGTTCCCAACTCGGCGTCGACCTCGGACTCTCCTCCCTCAGGCCGGCATAAATCCTTGCTCGACCGGCGGCATATCGGCGACCACGTGCATATCGCGATTTGTTTTCTTCCTCGTCGGCCGTTGCTGCTGAATGTGCTGAGTTGCTGTAATTACCCCGGATTCTGTAGTCCGCCTCTCGTTTTCGGGTACGAATTCCGATAGTGGGATACTAGGTGGCTATCGACCGTTGGGGAGGGGGAGGGGTGTGGGGATGAGGGTTGGGGTGGGGGTGAGGATGGGGAGAACTGTTCCCGCACCGTCGGTTATGGGATGCGTGCAGGCCTTATATTCTACCCGTGTCCAGGTGGCAAGTCTAATGCCTGCTTATCGATTCGGCTTGGCGTCTTGTGCGTTCCAGGATGCTGTCATCCTGGATACGTGTCACTCCTGTTGACGTCACGGATGCTCCAGCTCGCATCCGGACGATGCCCTTCACCCCCACACCCTCATCCTCCCTAGAGTGTCAGTGTCCCCCCCCCTCCACCGCTTCCCCCTCACCCGACCTACCTCCTGCCTCACACTCCAGCCTCCGAGTGCCAGGTACGCCACCTCCACCTCATCCAGCCCTCGAATCTCAGGATCCTCGTCCACTCCCCCCAACCCCCTCTCCCGGTCAACCCCCCTCCCCTCCCCTCCACCTCATAAACACACTCCTTCCTATACCAGCCCCCCCCCCCTATCCCACCCACCCGGAACTCACAAGAGTTGCATCTGGCGAGCGGCGTTTGTTCTTGCATTAGTGTTCTGGCAGTCAACTCGACGGTGCTTGCGAATCATAAGGGGCGCTTTTCCGGACCAGTTGTAGAGAGTGGCGAGTGCATTTCCTTGAGTCCTTCTGTGTGGCCTTCTCTACGTTCACTTTTTTCGTTCTGCTCTCTCTCTCTCTTTATGTGCATTTACCTTTTTTTTTTAATCTTCTTTGAATTATTGCTCTATGAGGTTTGCTCATAAGAGGTGTTGAACAAAAGTCTGATGGTTCTTCTTTTTTTTATCGATAGATCACGGCACACGTCGTGATGTTAATCATTACTGTGGTAGCGAGTGGCTTCTCGGACATGTCTTGCCAGGCGGCATGCCGGCATGTCTCAAGGCAGAGGAGGGGAGCTGGCCGGTGGCTACTCCCTGGTCGGAGAGTGAGTGGTGGTGTGCGAGGACAGAGTGAGTGAGGGCAAGCTAGGTCAAACCATTTATACACTGGCCTGTGCTACCGAGCTGTTGATAGGTTTCTGGTATCTTCCTCCACCACGTGGGCATGAGGCAGGATACCACGTGGAGGTTACGTGGTGACCAAGCTGTCGTCAAATGGCACTTGAAGTACGTCTCACAGGCTCTCCTCCTCTTTTTATTTTCCCTCTTTCCTCGCTTTTCTCCTCTCCTTTTCTCTCCTTTCCTCTCCTCTCCTCTCCTCTCCTCTCCTCTCCTCTCCTCTCCTCTCCTCTCCTCTCCTCTCCTCTTCTCTTTTTTCCTTTCCTCCCCCCTTTCATCTCCTCTCCTCTCCCCCCTCTTCCCAACCCCTTCCTTTCACACTTTCCCCCCTTTCGCCTTTAACTTTCACGTTTACTCTTACTCACATTCACACTCATTTTCACTCTCACTCTCACTCTTTCTCTCTCTCTCTCTCTCTCTCTCTCTCCCTCCCTCTCTCTAAATCTACCTATACCAATATCTCTCCCTCTGTCCCTCTGTTCCTCTCTCTCCTTTCCTCCCTTTCTTCCTCTCCCCATTTTCGAGGTATATCAAGCCCGTGATCGCAATGCAAAGAGCTCCCAGACGCCCAGAGAAAAGGAGGTTGTCCTTACGGAGGTCACACTCGGGTCACACTCCGGAGGACGCATGGCAAGGGACTGGTTTTGGAGCGTCTTTTGTAGGCGGGCAGTTTAATCTTGCCTGAACCATTTTTCTTTTAGCTCTGGGATTATGTCTTGTGTACATTTGGATGAAGAGGAATTTTGTTTTTAGTGTTATTGCTCTTGGTAATGTGAGCTTTGTCATGATTATTGGGGCGCTTGTGCTGTTTTTGGGGTGGGTGGGTGCGTGTGGGGGGGGGTTGGCCATTATTTTTGCTGCGATTGCCGTCAGTATTATCATCTTTAATTTCACTGTCGTTATTATCTTCATCGTCACCGCATCAACGTCTTCATCGTCATCGTCGTCATCATAATCAAAATAAAAATTACCATCACCATCATCATTCTCATCATCACCATCATCATCACCATCAACATCATCATTACCATCATCACAATCATCATCATCATCATCACCATCACCATAAACATCATTACCATCATCACCATCAACATCAACATCAACATCATTACCATCATCACAATCATCATCATCATCATCATTGCAATTGGCTGTACTGTAATTGCCGCCATTATCGTTGTCATCGTTTTTCTTAGACGCATTTAAAATTTCGGATTAAAGGATTTGTATTCGTGAGAATCCTCCGAAGCTTGGAAACGCGAGAGAAGCTTAATGATGCTCTCTTATCTTCATTCCCACCTCTCTCTCTCTCTCTCTCTCTCTCTCTCTCTCTCTCTCTCTCTCTCTCTCTCCCCTTTTCCTCTTTCTTTCCCAATTTTCTCTCTCTCCCTCTCCTTCTCCTTCTCCTTCTCTTTCTTCTTCTTCTCCTCTATCCCATGTTGTTCCCCTCCTTCATTTTTATCTTGTTTTTCAATTGGATTCTGTGAGACGGTTCAAACCCTTGTCTTTTGATACTCTCTTATCTTCTTACCCCCGTCGTTATCTTCCTTTCTACCTCACGCTTCTTTCTCGGTTTCCTTCTCTTTCATTTCACAATAATTCTGGTATTCACCTTTCCTCCAGCCAGTCCCCGTCATCTCGTGTTTCTTGCCAACCCCCCTCTTCCTTTTCCTCTTCCCCATTCTCTCCCCTCCTCTCCATCACTCTTCTTTCTTCTCCATCTTTCTTCTCCACTCTCTTCCTTCTCTTCCTTCTCTTCCCTTTTCTCTTCTTTCTCCTCTCTCTCTCTCTCTCTCTCTCTCTCTCTCTCTCTCTCTCTCTCTCTCTCTCTCTCTCTCTCTCTCTCTCTCTCTCTCTCTCTCTCTCTCTCTCTCTCTCTCTCTCTCTCTCCCCCCCCTCCTCTCTCTCCTCTCCTCTCCTCTCCTCTCCTCTCCTCTCCTCTTCTCTTCTCTCCTCCTCCCTCCCATTTCTCACTTCTCCATCTCTCTCTTCTTCCCTTCCCTTATTTTCTCCCATTCCCCTCACCTTTTCCTCACTCCCCTGCTCTCTCCCCTCTCCCCCCCCCCCCTCCCCCTCCCCTCGTGTCGTTTCTTCCCCTCTCCAGCCATTTTACGCCTCTAGCCGCAGTCCCTGGTAGCATGATAATCCACGCGCATGCTGTCGTCATCCTTCTGCCGGGACGCAAAATGAGACATACCCCCCTCGCCTTCTTTGCTCCACCTCTCCTCCTCTCCTTATCCTCTTCTCCTCCTTCCCTTCCTTCCCTCTTCTATACTTCTCATTCCTCTTTCCTCCTTTCTTTCATTCTCCACGCCTCTCTTTCCTCTTCCGCCCCTCCGGCCCTTCCTTTCCCTCCTCCCCTTTTT
>BOPN01003270.1:55000-57500 GCA_017312705.2 Penaeus japonicus | reverse complement strand
CCCTCATCTCCTCTGCTTCTCCCCTCCTCCTCTTCTCTTCTCTCCCTCCTCTCCTCTCCTCTTGCCCTCATCTCCTCTGCTTCCCCCCTCCTGCTAATCTCTTCTCTTCCTCCTCTCCTCTCCTCTTGCCCTCATCTCCTCTGCTTCTCCCCTCCTCCTCTGTTCCTCTCCTCTGCTCTCTGCTCCTATCCCATATGTGTCGTGGCTGGTCAGCGTTATGGGTCATATAGTATGATTGCATATACGTGTTGAATATGTTTATATTCTTGCGAAAATGTGGTCACGATCTCTCTCTCCCTCTTTCTCTTTCTCTCTCTCTCTCTCTCTCTCTCCCTCTCTCTCTCTCTCTCTCCCTCTCTCCCTCCACCCCCTCCTTCCCCTTTTATTTCTCTCTCTCTTTCCTACCCACTCCCCCCATCCTGCTCTTATTTCTCTCTCCCTGCCCCTCCCCCCCATCTCTCACCCCCTTCTCTCTCCCTCCCTCTCCCCTCTCACCCGTCTTCGTAGCTTCTCCTTGCTTCCCTTCCTGCTGGTTATACGCTTTTAGCAGCGCGACAAAATTGTTGGTAGAGAACTTTATTGGGGAAATTCTCTTTACTTGCCGCTGTACATACCAAGGGGAGAGCTGAGTTTAGGCTGTTCTGCAGGTGTTGTGGCGATACTTTCTGGATTTTTCTAGTGAATAGTTCCGTCGCCTACCTCTCCTCTCTTGCTTTCTCTTTTTCTTTCTCTTCTCCTCCGCCCCCCCCCCCTCTCTCTCTCGTATTCTCTCTCTCGTTCTCTCTCTCTCTCTCTCTCTCTCTCTCTCTCTCTCTCTCTCTCTCTCTCTCTCTCTCTCTCTCTCTCTCTCTCTCTCTCTCTCTCTCTCTCTCTCTCTCTCTCTCTCTCTCTCTCTCCCCCTCTCTCTCTCTCTCTCTCTCTCTCTCTCTCTCTCTCTCTCTCTCTCTCTGTCTCTCTCTCTCTCTCTCTCTCTCTCTCTCTCTCTCTCTCTCTCCCCCCCCCTCCCTCCCCCCCCCCCTCTCCCTCCCCCCCCCCCCCCCCCCCCCCCCCCCCCCCCCCCCTCTCTCTCTCTCTCTCTCTCTCTCTCTCTCTCTCTCTCTCTCTCTCTCTCTCTCTCTCTCTCTCTCTCTCTCTCTCTCTCTCTCTCTCTCTCTCTCTCTCTCTCACGGGATTAAAAGCTTAAAGACACTATTTAATTGGGTGAAGGAATGCTTGATGAAGAGTGGGAGAGGGGGAAGATAAAAGAGATCCTGGAAGTGAAGGCATTCTACCCAGAGAAAAGAGCTCCAGAGCAGGGGAATACGAAGGAATAAGGGTTGAGATAAAGTGGAAAACTGAAGTCCGAGGAGGTCGAACTCAGGAGGTGGGGAAAGGAAAGAAGTAAAGGAGAGGGCAGAGGAGAAGAAGAAGAAAGGAAAACAAAGGGCAGTGGGGAGAGTGAAACACAGTGATGCTTGCCTCTTGATAAGGACGCAGACAGGGTGGGCAGTGAAGTGTATTTTCAGTGATGCAGGGGGGAAAAGAGATGGATGGAGGTGTGATATATGGTGCGGGATGAAAGTTGCTCTGAGGACATGCATGTGTGTGTGTGCGTGTGTGTGTGTGTGTGTGTGTGTGTGTGTGTGTGTGTGTGTGTGTGTGTGTGTGTGTGTGTGTGTGTGTGTGTGTGTGTCTGTGTGTGTGTGTGTGTGTGTGTGTGTGTGTGTGTGTGTGTGTGTGTGTGTGTGTGTGTGTGTGTGTGTGTGTGTGTGTGTGTGTGTGTGTGTGTCTGTGTCTGTGTGTGAAGAAAGAAAGGGAGGGGAAGGGAAGGAGGGAGGGAAGGGGAAGAAGCAAAGGGGGCAGTGGGGAAGGCGAAACGTGCGTGCGGCACCTCTTGATAAGGACGCGAACGGGGGGTGGGCAGTGAAATTGTATTTTTGGTGATGCAGGGGGAAAGACCGGATGGAGATTGTGATATATGGTGCGGGATGAAAGTTGCTCTACTGGGAGGACGTACGTGTGTGTGTGTGTGTGTGTGTGTGTGTGTGTGTGTGTGTGTGTGTGTGTGTGTCTTTGCGTGCGTACGTGCGATTCCCTAGTTTGAAGGGCTTACGAAGGTTCTATGTACACTCTGTAGCTTTTGAATATTGAATGGTTGATGCTGTGGACAGTATTTTGAGAGCAAGAAAGTCCAAGTACGATTCATATTGATTGGAAAGAGCGGACATGCGTCACATAACACTCGGAGTAACGGAGAAGCGTTTCTATTATTTACGATGCGTAAATTTGTGATAAGGCAGTGTAGTCAGAGGATATAGAAAGAAGCAGTGACTCCCAAGGAAATGATATTACAGTGCAACGTGTACGTACAAGTTTCGGAGAGAAGCGAGATGTAGTCGCCAGCATAGCTGCGCTGCCCAGCGCTCCCCCACCGCCACCGTGTGTGCTTTTGACGTCAGCGATCATACTCTTCGTGGCTATAATGAATGTTTTGTTTCTCCACAGAATTGCGAATTATTAA
>BOPN01003270.1:45000-50000 GCA_017312705.2 Penaeus japonicus | reverse complement strand
TCTCTCTCTCTCTCTCTCTCTCTCTCTCCCTCTCCCTCTCCCTCTCTCTCTCTCTCTCTCTCTCTCTCTCTCTCTCTCTCTCTCTCTCTCTCTCTTTCTCTCTCTTTCTCTCTCTCTCTCTCTCTCTCTCTCTCTCTCTCTCTCTCTCCCTCTCTCTCTCTCCCTCTCTCTCCCTCTCTCTCCTTCTCTCTTCCTTTCCTTTAACAACTTCCGGAAATAAAGCATGTAAAAGTAGATTGACACTTGCCCTAGATTGGGTCAGAGATGAATTGGAGCGATTTGGACACTGTGTCCTTCATATATTCATTTTTCCTATAATTATTTGTGCGTTAAAAGTTTAATGCTACGTTGTCGTGATGTTATTGGACACCCCTGTATATATTTCCCTGCACATTTTGCGTGTAAATGTGTAATGATGAATAGCAACATCAAATGTTTTAATGTCAACTAGGAAACAGAAGAGAAGGGTTTTAGAAATATGTATATCTGTATAATCTGTTTGAAATTCCCATGTGTATATATTAATATGATTTTTTCTCAGGCTATTGTATACATTTTTGGACTTAATATAGTTATTTTAGAGGCAGTTATCTGCGTTTAGGTCAGTTAAAAGAAATCTTCACCTTCCATTCACTTTCCCCTCCCAGCCCCCTCCCCCCCAATAACAGGTCTTCTACTGTAAAAGCCGAGGAACCTGAAGGTGAGTCTTCGAGTCCCTCCTAGCCCCCAATTATGAATATTAATTTCAGAGTCATTATCAATATTGTTAATAATGTTTTAAGAATCACTCTATAGAAAAAGGGCTGAAAAAATATTTGTAAAATCGTTTTTTTGGGAAAATGTCTGAAAAATGTTTGCGAAATCACGTTATGCGACGCTGAAGCAGGGAAATGAGACCGGCAGACAAGGCGCTTTTGCACGTGCTGCGGAGTCGCCGAAGGGGAGTCGGGGGCCCGAGTGGCTTTGGTCGAGTGGCTTTGGCGGCGTCAGGCGTGTGCGGGGGGCGGTCTCTGGAGGGAGGGCGGCTTGGGAGGAAGGAAGGTGGGGAGGGAGGGAAGGACTCGGGCTAGGCAGGGCTCCGGGAGACGGGTCGGGCGGAGGTAGATTTTTTTTTTTTATTTGGTTTGGACACACATAAATATAAAGATAGATTCAGACAGACAGACAGACAGACAGACAGACAGACAGACAGACAGACAGACAGACAGACAGACAGAAACGAACAAACTCGAATACACGTGGAGATGGTGACGGTGATGATAGACCAAACACTCCAACTGAGAGGTTGGGCGCTGGTGGAGAGTCGAGGCATTAGCAGCAGTTCTACTTACCTGGATGTACTTGAACGTATGGTAGTACCGAGAGAGGTAGCCTAAGGGAGCTTTTTCTTGGAGCTCTTCACGGTTTCCGTTTCTTTTCATTAGACTCGGTGCCCTCAGGGCGAGCGTCAACTTCAAAAAAGAAAGAAAGAAAGAAAAAAAAAAATCATCATATGTACACGGAATATTTTTCCTCTTAATTCCATAAAGGGGGCCTCGTTACGCAACTCACTCGACCTACATCAAAGAAATTAATTATGAGCCGAAATTGATTCACGTGAGGTGTGGAATATCCCTGCTCCGCCTATTCAGATAGATTTGTAAAGCTTTGGGAGCAGATTAGGTAGCTATGAGAAAGCGGAGATGATGGTATGCAGATTGCTCTTCTGTGAATGTTTTGGCTTGCGCGCGCGCCTCTGTGGTCAGACACCCGCGCTCTACTCTCGCATCATGCGGTGTTTCATTTGTCTATCACTCCCTTCCCCTTTCTTGCCCCACCTCTCTGCCTTATGCATCTGTATCTAGCAATCTATGTAGCTCTCTTTCTCCATCTATTTATTTGTCTACCCTCTCTTCCTTCTTTCCTTCCCTCCCTCCCTCCCTCCCTCCCTCCCTCCATCCATCCATCCAATTATACATGGAAATAGGAAGGTGACACTTTATGTGAATCACGGGGTTAATCTGTTTCCTCGTTCCCGTCCGGCCAAATGAGTCGCTCTGCTCAGTATGCTGGGACCAGACGCGCCTTGTTTTCCTTATATGGAAATATTTTTATGTAAAAAAAAAAATGTTGGATTATTATCATCGTTTTTATTGTTTTTATTTTATCTCTTTGTTTTTATTTGTTTCTTTATTTCCTCCTTTTCTTCTTCTGTTCACATCCTCACTCTCTCATCTGTCCTGACGTGCCCTTACCCCGGGGAACATTGCCTCGTACGGTCTCATTACTGGCTCCCTTGTTGTATTGATTGCCATAACAGGAACCGTGTGTGTGTGTGTGGGGGGGGGGGGGGGGGGGCAGTGGGTTATCTGTCCTCTCTCTCTCTATCTCTCTCTCTCTCTCTCTCTCTCTCTCTCTCTCTCTCTCTCTCTCTCTCTCTCTCTCTCTCTCTCTCTCTCTCTCTCTCTCTCTCTCTCTCTCTCTCTCTCTCTCTCCCTCTCTCCCTCTCTCTCTCTCTCTCTCTCCCTCTCTCTCTCTCTCCCTCTCTCTCTCTCCCTTTCTCTCTCTCCCTCTCTCTCTCTCTCTCTCTCTCTCTCTCTTTCTCTTTCTCTTTCTCTTTCTCTCATTTTGTTTTTTTCCATATGTGATCGTTATTTCGTACGCGTAAGACCGATACAAGTTATATTTTTATCGGGCTGTGTAATCACGGTTACCGAAACACGCGCGTTGTTACTGCCATGTAAATTTGCGATATCGCCGTACGTAATCCCCATAATCATTGTGTTTTGCGGCTAATTACCGGGGCTTCCCAGGTATCTGCATTTGATAGCGCCGGGTTATTGTTAATATTAACAATTAATGCTTCGGACGCGGATCAGCAGGAGGCTATTAGGCACCCATAATTTCGACCTAGAGTGACTGTAGATAAGGCTCGATGCTGTTTCTGGCTCGGCGGCTGTCCACCCTCCGATATTTCCGAGGCTGAAAAATTATGCCAGGGCAGCCAGGGTAGGCGTCCGAAGTTGCAGCATCGATTATTGGCAGTCTCACACTATCTCTTACTGCTCGCTTGACGTGTGTGGGGCTTGCTTTTGATGTGTCTGTTGGTATCTCTTGCGCAGAATGTCGCCGGTTCTGGACTTAGCCTAGTCGGAGAGTCAGGGAAAGGCTTTGCTTTAACGTATTGGTGATTTTGTGCGTTGATTGCCTGTGTCACACACCGATCCTCGTGTTTTGTTGGGTTTGCCATGCGTCTCTGGTACATAATAAGTATTTAAATATTTTTTACACGTCTTTTAATGGCTATTAGCTGGGCTCTATTTATTGAAGTAATTACGATCTGTTCTTTACCTGTTCTTACACTCTTGAAATGGGTTATATACCTGGCGTGCCCCCCACGCCCCCTGATCTCCAATACCCCTCTACCTTCCCCCTCCCCCTTCCCCGCTCTTTCACTTAACACCCGCGAGTGCCCGTCCTGATGGGGTTGCTCCCTCATACGTAAACGCCATCAGTTTCTCCATAGCAATGACGTCTGCCGAACTATATTACATTTGCGTCAGAGCAGCCGGGATAGTCTTGGGCGTGGGCTGGGATGGGCACGGGGATTGGTGCGTGTGATCTACCCGTGTTAGTTGGTGCCGGCGTTGTGTCTCGACTTTACTCTTGCCGCCAGCTGTTTTTGTCGTTATATATGTTTTTCTTTGTATTGCGTATACCGATAACATTGTCAAGGGGACCCTAAATAGCGACAAAGCAGCGACAGTAATAATGTTGATCATTAATCATATTAATTAATGTTGCAATTTGATAGAGAATGATTATGGTATGGTATTTTTTTGTTTTTAGTTATTCGCCTTATTTTCTTTCGCGTTATTTATACTGAATGTGCTTAATGGACCATTTTTGCGCCCTTTTATCTGCTCCCACAATTATATTTATATCCCCATTAAACTCGTAATTATATGCAGGGTATAATTCACTTGCGTTAATTTGTCACCATCAGGAGCAAATGTGTTTTCAATGAATTTAAAGTTTAAACAAGAGAAGGCGGGAAGGAAAGAGGAATAGGAAAAGGAAGGGAGATAGCGAGAAAGGAGGGAAACGAGGAAAGAAAGGAATGGAGAGGAGGGGGGAAGGGAGGGAATAGAGAGGAAGAATGAACGGAGGGGAAGAGGGAAGAAAGCAATGGAGGGATAGAGGGAAGGGAGGAAAAGTAGGAATTGAGAGAAGAGTTGAGAGAAGGATTTAATAGAAAGATAGGGAATAGAAGGAAACAAAAGAATGGAGCAAAGAAGAGAAATAAAAGGGGAGAGACTAGAGGACAGAAGGGAATGGACACGGAAAAAATGAAAATCAGAGGCAGATCCCGCAGACAGGCGGATCTCTCTTCCAAATAAAAAGTCGATGGGCACAGTGGCGTACACGGGAAGAGGAGAAAGAGGGGGAGGGGAGGGGAGGGGAGGGGAGGCCCAAGGGAAGAATAACGTGGAGCATGTGTACCGCGTAGGAGGAGGAGCTGTGAAGTATACACCTGGGGCGGCCGTCCACGCCTCCTCTCCTGACGTGATTGTTAGGCTTCGCTGGGGGAAGGATGGGGCTTATCCTCTCCCTCTCCCTCTCCTCTCACACGTTCATTTCTCCCTCTCTTTGTGGGTATGGGAGTGATAGACAAGAAGGCCGGGTCTGGTATCCAGTATGGACTGAATGCGTCTTAATGCTGATATATGCTAATGTAGTCAAAATTCGGTAAGGTACAACCCGTTCTTGTTAATGGAAGAGTGCATTAAGAGAGAGAGAGAAAGAGAGAGAGAAAGAGAAAGAGAGAGAGAGAGAGAGAGAGAGAGAGAGAGAGAGAGAGAGAGAGAGAGAGAGAGAGAGAGAGAGAGAGAGATAGACAAACAAACAAACAAACAAACAAACAAACAGAGAAATAGAGAAGAGGGCGAAAGAGGGGAGGATAAGGGGGAGGGAGCGTTTTAGTGCATGGCAGAGTTAGCCCGAGCGAGCGAGGGTTAGCG
>BOPN01003270.1:27500-32500 GCA_017312705.2 Penaeus japonicus | reverse complement strand
GCTCATCAGTGCGCGGAGACGTTCACGAGAGCTGGATGCTACAGGTTGCCCTTACGCCACGGTGCCGCGAGAGGCATTGCGCCACGCTCTAATGGGCGTCGGAGCAAGTGGAAATGGGGAAGAGCCATGGAGACAAGTAACATGGGAAGATGAAGTGCCACACCTTGTTGGCACGACACCGGTGCCACAGCGGTGTCGTGCGCGAAGTTTCGGAGAAGGGGTGACAATGCATCCGCGTTAGAATTAGTTCAGGTTCAGCCAGAAGTTCTGGCCTCGTCAACCATGACCCGGATGAGCGCCACGAAACCTTTTAGTGTAATTATATTGCGTGTTATACTGACGGAATTCCCCCTGTGGAAAAACGAAATCCCTCTATGGTATTCATTTCCCGAGTATTTGTTTTCCTTGAATTTAAAAGCTTTAAAAGAATGAATAATTAAAAATGGTGTGGAGTTGTGGCGCTGAAAATACCCGTATCGGAAAACCATTTAAAACTAAACACATTTATTTTTTTCTCTCTCTCTTCTTCTTTACAACAGCATTTGATTGAAATCTGATTCGAGCGAAACTTTTAATCAAAGGCGCGCCAAAACCCAAACCTGACCAGTGCAACATGCAAGCCGGAAATGCCTTTAAGTTGGGGCGGCATTGGCGGCGAGGGCGTCACTTTTTCCTTTCCTTCTGGCTTGTACGGGAAATGGAGATAGGCCTTCCATTGACTTATTCGCGCTGAGGGTTCCGGGTATCCCTTCTCTCCCACCCTCTTCCCCTTGCCCTCGCATTCCCTTCGCATTCTCCTCCTCCTCCTTCTCTCCCCCGCCCCCTTTTGAGGTAGCGCGATAAATGGGTTTAATTAGCTTCGGGAGAGTGTGGAGCCTTCCAAGGGTTTAATTATCGCCTGATGTTCCGCGAGACTTGGTTTGTTTTTAATGTAGGTTGATTATTTAGAGGAGAAGGGATGGCATTTGCGCTCTCCCTCCCTCCCTCCCCCTGTTATTTGGCTTTGATAGAGGTTACAGAGGTCCCTGGCTTTATTACCGTTGTCTTAGTTATCATCAGTAATGATTTTATTGTTGCTGTCGTCGTCGTCGTCGTCGTCCGGAACTCTCGTCTCCCTATCTGCTCCTCTACCACTCTTCTCTGAGCCAGTTGCTCTGACTTAGGTTCCACGGAGAGCAGGGACCTGCGAATGGAACCGAGCTATCCCCACCCTTCCCCCTACCTTTCTATGCTGTTCGCTCGATGGATAATGGAATCTTGTGTATGTGATTTGTTGATGTTATTATTGTTATTATTATTATTATTATTATTATTATTATTATTATTATTATTATTATTATTATTATTCCTCCTCTTTTCACTTATATATATTCATGTATCCTCTTCATCCTTCTCATTTTCTTTCTATCGCCTCTCACATTCCATTTCGTTTGTCTATACTTGAATTAACTTTTATTATATGTCCTACGCAAGTGAAATATGCAGTGTATAAGGTTACCTTAGCATAGAGAGAGGGAGAGAGAGGGAGAGGAGATAGTTGAGAGAGGGGGACAGGCGAGAAAGAGAGAGAGGGGACAGGCGAGAAAGAGAGAGAGGGGACAGGCGAGAGAGAGAGAGAGAGAGAGAGAGAGAGAGAGAGAGAGAGAGAGAGAGAGAGAGAGAGAGAGAGAGAGAGAGAGAGAGAGAGAGAGAGAGAGAGAGAGAGAGAGAGAGAGAGAGAGAGAGAGAGAGAGAGAGAGAGAGAGAGAGAGAGCGTATGATTAGCCTTCTCTCTAAACAGATGTTTGAGAGACAAATGGCAATAGTTAAGATAACAGTGTTCATGGAAATGAATAAGAAATAATTAATAAGAACCAATAACTAATACAACTTATATTGACAAGAGAAAATATCTATCATGTCAGTTTATAAATCTAGTTTATAATTGAAAAAAAACAACAAAAAAAACACAATACATGCTCTGAACGCTTGAATCTTGCAAGGTATTTCTACAAAGAAGGACATAAAAAAACACACGCTTAAGTAGGTAAAACAATGTAAACTAGAGCAAGTCCATTACGAAGGTAAACATTCCCAAAATAAAGATGCAAAATTAAGAAAGATAAATCAACGGAGATGACGAAGCACGTGCTTGTATGAAGTTAACACGAATTTATTGCATGACTTTGTTCTCTGCATTGCGCGGAGACTTCGTGGGGATTTACGGAAATGACAGGAAAAGAGAGAGAGGAAGAGGGAAAATGTGGAGTGCATGAGAGAGCTAGGGAGGGAGAGGGAGGGGGAGAGGGAAGGAAGGTTGGAAATGTGTCAGACCGTGTTAAAAGGTGTTAGGAAAGTCGCGTATGCAAACTTTTATGATATATTATGAAGTGAGTTGTGGCAGTGATAAAAAATATTAAATTGAATATCATGAAACCATTTTGTTCCCTATTGATCTTCTCCCCGCATTTTTTTATGAGCAGAGCGGCGATAAAAGCGATATCATAAGAGCAGATCATCTGACTGACGCGATCGTAAATTGCCGCATTGGGGAAACATAGGGAAAGTAAAACAAGACATTTTTCGATCGGTGGAAATTGATTCTCGAATAGACTTCTGCAATTCAGGTGACGGATTTCCCATGTTTGGAAGGGCTTCGGCGGGAAAAGAGGAAAAGTGTTTATAAAAAAAGAGGGAGAGAGACGGGGTAACTCACGGCCCCGTTCGTTCTCCACCACGTTAATGGCGGCCACTATCCCCTTTATTACACCCTTATAACTTGTACGGGAATTTTTCCTATCTGTGTTGTTGTCTTTTTTAACTCTCTTTTTAGGTTGCTGTCACGTTTATTATTTTGTATTTTCTTCTCTATTCCCTTACCCTCCTTTCTCTTCCCTTCCATCCCTTCCTTTTCCGTTCCTTTCCCTTCCCTTTCTTTTCCGTTCCTTGCCTTCCCTCCTCTTCCCCTCCTTTTCCACCTCTTTTCATCCCTTCCCTTCCTTTTCCTTCTTCATCACCTCCGAACCTCTCCCCTCCCTCCCCTTCTCTCTTTTGCGCTTCCTTATCTTTATCATATTTAAAAATCTCACCTCGACTTAGCTTCCCTCTTTCCTTCCCTTCTTTCTTTCCACCTTTTCTATCCTCATCTCGTTGTCTTCGCACCCCCTCCCCCTCGCCTCCCCCTCCCTCCATGGCCACTCCACGCCTCATAACATCGCAAGTCACCGCAAACACCCGCACACTTTCTCTAATAAAGCTAGAAAAATTGCTTTTAATTTCCTGGCCGCCCTGGAATTCGTGGCGAGTGCGCGCGCGTATGCTTGTGTATACGCCGGTTAAATGGTGTGGAGGCAGCCTCTCCCGGGCGGCGCGGGCGTGCGTGGAGGCCCTTTATTGCCCTTCTGTGATTGTGTCTCCGCCTTGCCCGGTGTCCAACGCCGTGCACATGGACGCTCGCGCCGGAGCTAGGGTTAAGAATGCGCGGGGGTGGGGTTGGGGGGTGGGTGTTGTTTGTTTGGATTGCTTTGGTGGAGGTTTCCTTCTTCTGGCTGTTTTTTTGTGTGTGTGTGGTTTTGTGCGTGTGCGCGTGCACTTGTGTGTATTTGCTTGCTTTTGTCAGTATGTGTGGATGTGCGTGCGTGGATTTTTTTCGTGCCTGCGTGAGGGAGAGGGAGATGAAAAAGGAATAGAAGTGACAAGCGAGGGAATTAGCTAATGACTGCAATGAGCAGGGACACCTTCGCCCCAGTCAAATTCTCACCCGCCCTCCATTCCCATGACATGCTTTCTTATCTCACCAACCACCAACCACCTCCCCCCTCCTTTCCTTCCTCTTGCTCTTCCTCTCTCAATTTTTCCCCCTTGAGCTTGCGCCATCCCTTCGCTCTCGGGTGATGTATGTTATCGGACGGCGCCATCACGGTTGACAGTTGTCGTGTTGCTCACCTGCCGCAGTGTTTGTCTCTCCTCCTCCTCCTCCTCCTCCTCTTTCCCCTCCTCCTTCTCCTCCTCCTCCTCCTCCCCCTCCTCCTTCTCCTTCTCCTCTTACCTGCCGGAGGACGTCGCGACAAAAAGCCCCTCTGCCGCGCCACTTGTCACGACGTTCGCCCGCCGTCTCCACCCTCCCTCCTTATTTCGGGTTCCGGATGCTTTTTTAAGTTCATCTGTTTTTTACATCCTTTTTTACATTTCCCCTCTTGTTTCTATCACTTTGCTTTTCCTTCCTTGGCTCCTTGCGTCATTTGTCTCTCGTTTCTTTCCTTTCCTCGCCCTTGCTTCTTGCCGACATCGACGTGTCGCTCGGCTGCTTGCACTGAAATTTTAATGGTGACGATATTGCGAATAATGAATTTGTTGTGAATTTGCTTCGACCTTCACTTTTCCTTTCCCTTCCCCTTTCCCTTCCCCTTCTTCCGCTCTCCCTTCCCAATCTCTTCCCTTCCCTCTTCCCCGTTCCCCCTACCCCGTCCCCCGTCACCAGTTCACCGTTTCCATTCCCTCTTCCCCGTTCCCCCTCCTCCGTCCTCACCTCTTCCCTTCCGCCATCCTCTTTTTTTTCCTCTTTCCCTTCATCGTCCTCTCCTTCCCCTTTCCCATGTGCTCTGACTCTGTCCCAGCGTGCACCCCAACCTCAGCCTCTGCCCGGTAATCTCCTCTTCCCTTCCCTTCCCTCTCCCCCTTTACCCCGTCCTCCGTCCCCCCTACCCGTCCTTCTTCCTCCTCCAATATCCTCCCAACCTCATCCCCTCCTGTCCTCGACGCTCGATATAGAAAGCATGCTATATTATTATTCCTGACACCTTTTAAAATTCGGAATGATAAATGGCTTATCTCGCTCTGTCTCGTCGCCTTTTGAAGATTTTGGTCTCTGCGACAGTGCGGCCATTGGCTAGTCGCAGTCGTAGGAGTTTCGAAATGGCTAGAAATGTCCGTGTGGATCTGTTATTAGTTAATTAGTTAATTAATATTTTTTTGTTATGGCAAATGCCTGGAAATGCTAGGTTGATCGTAACAGTGCAGAC
>BOPN01003270.1:12500-15000 GCA_017312705.2 Penaeus japonicus | reverse complement strand
ATGAAAGCTGGCTACAAGAGCCCGGAGACTTAAGCCAAACTCTGGGTCTCGAAAGTGAGGCGTGAGAACGTGTCTGTTCGTCAGGCGAGGATTGTTGTGAGAAAGGATTCAGGTGCTTGTGTTATTTGCTTGTTATTGTTCTTATTTATTTAAGTAATTATTTAAGTATTTGCTTTGGTTGGTTATTTTTCAAGCATTGTTATGGTTGTTTAGGGCACCTGATAATGGAGGCTTGATTGGTAATTCTGCATATTCCTTTCTGTGGTAATGATCCAAGCGAATATGCTGGGTTGAATGACGATCTAATAATTTGCTTGCTGGTTGACTGACTAAGTGACTACGAAAAAACTAGACGCAAGATGCCCGACGGTTAGCATACAAGGACACACGGTGAATAGATGAGTAAGTAGCAGAAAGATTGGTTTTAAATGACTCACTCACTCTTAAGAAAAGTTTAGGCAGGCAGAAGGTAAGCAAACAAGAAGACAAGTTGATAAACATAGAAAGAAACAGGCGGGCAAGCGAGCAAGCGAGTACCAGGCGTGCAGTAGGTACGATGGGCCTGAGAGTTCCAGGCCCAGGCTCGCTATTTTTGGAGTTGGATAACCCATAGTTAATGTGCGGGGGCATGTACGGCCCACGGACATGTCAGTAAGGGATTGTTGGGAAGGTTTAGCACAACCTGCTTCTGAGACTGGAAAGGTCATAGGTCACGTTTTAGTCCTAAGCTTTTAAGGATACCAAAAGAAAGTTTGCCTTCTCTGTAGAGAGGATGCCGCAACAACCGGACATCGGAACAGCATAGAAGCAGGCGAGATTTTTTCCGCATCCCAAGGGAGCCAGTGTGACATAACAGAGGATCAAAGAACGGAAGGAATCACGCTGGGGGAACGTGGAAAAAGTGCGGAGGAAATGTCTTAAAGCCTCCTTTCCTTCAGGAGCCTGGCTGGCATACAAGTGTCGCATGCGGGTTGGGGCGAGAGTGAGGGAATGAGGGAGGGAGGGGATGGGGAAGAAAGCGCGGCTGGGCATTGCTTTTTCATCGCGACCAGACTCCTGTAAGAACCCTCTTCTCCGGAGGGGCTTAATATTGAACGAGGTGACGTTTTTGTGTCTCGGACTTTATTATCCTCTTACTAGCGCTGCTCTAGAAGTTGTGAGCTGAGATTATGGAGTGCGGCGCGCAGGTTGCGGTCCAGAGATTACAATGGAGATGGAGTTTTATCTCGGCGAGGTAGCCCGCCGTCAGGCTATGTACATACACGTGTACATGCTTATATATATACATATATATATACGTACATAAATATATATATATATATATATATATATATATATATATATATATATATATATATATATAAATATGTATAAATATATATATATATATATAAATATATATATATATAAATATATATATATATATAAATATATATATATATAAATATATATATATATATATATATATATATATATATATATATATATATATATATATATATGGTATATATATATATATATATATATATATATATATATATATATACATATATATATATATATTGTATATATATATATATATATATATATATATATATATATAGTATATATATATATATATATATATATATATATATATATATATATATATATACACACACACACACACACACACACACACACACACACACACACACACACACACACACACACACACACACACACACACACACACACACACACACATATATCCACCCATCCCCCCACCCACCCACCCTGCACAACGCCCCCATTCACGTGTACGCGAGACAAGTGACTATAACTTCATCTATGACGTCGCACAAGAAGCGAGGTCGGTCACGGCACGAAAGCTAGATGATTGTCGTCTGAGCTTAGTCATTCCTCCCTCCGCCCGCCGCCGCTGCCGCCGCCGCCGCTGCCGCCGTGCGCTCGCGGTTTGCAGGCCACGCTTGTCTGTGTTTCATTTGTTCGGTCTTGTCTTTTTTTTAAACCTTCATTAGCTTTACTGTGATTTTATTCACTCTTCAGACTAAAACATGGCAGCACGCACTAATACACGGTCTCTCTCTCTCTCTCTCTCTCTCTCTCTCTCTCTCTCTCTCTCTCTCTCTCTCTCTCTCTCTCTCTCTCTCTCTCTCTCTCACACACACACACACACACACACACACACACACACACACACACACACACACACACACACACACACACACACACACACACACACACACACTCACACTCACAAAGGTGCTTACTACCTGGACTCGGGAGGGGAACTTCCGTTCGGACGCCGTGTTCGGGTCTCTCACACTCTCACACTCACATTCACATTGACACTCACATTCACATTGACACTCACATTCACACTCACACTCACACTCACGCTCACGCTGACACTCACACTCACATTCACACTCACAGTCACACTCACACTCACACTCACACACACTCACACACTTACACTCACAAAGGTGCTTACTAC
>BOPN01003270.1:0-5000 GCA_017312705.2 Penaeus japonicus | reverse complement strand
GTGTGCGCGTGCGTGCGTGCATGTGCGCGTGCGTGCATGTGTTTTCGGACAAACTGTATATAGATAGAGAATATATGCATTGCCGTGTTTATATTACATGAGGGAGAGTTGCATTTTACAAGGGTAATTGCTACCATGATGTTTCGAAATGTTTAGGGTCATGAATTTTAGAGTTTTAATAAACAATACATACATTTTATGTATGCTGCTCCAACTGTTACAGCAAGCGTTACGGGAGAGGGGTGTTTTTTCGTGTTTTTTTTTTTCAAATTTCATGTCAATGTAATTTGTATTAAATATACGAAAGAAAAAGAAAGAAAAGTCAACAGCCGCGTCGTTTTGGGTCAACATGACAACAATGCAAGACCGAGTGTTGAAGCGTGGGCGCAACGTGATGTTTATACACGCGCCGCTTGAGTGCGTGTGTGTATATGATTTGATGGCAGTGTTCCTAAACGAGCTGACATTGGGGTGCAAGTCAGCTGATCTGTCAAGGGGCCTTCATAATGCTCGCTTTCATTAACGCGGACACTTCTTTGCTCGATATCTGTCGCTTTGTTTCGTTCATTCGGGTTCTCTCTCTCCCTCTCTCCCTCTCTCCCTCTTTCCCTTACCCCTTCTCTCCCTCTCCCTTTCCCCCTCCCTCTCACCTTCATCTTCTCCTTCACCTTCACCTTTACCTTCACCTTCACCTCTCACTCTCGCCCTATCCTTCCTCTTCCACCCCTCCTCTCCCCCTTCCCCTTCCCCTTCCCCTCCCCCTCCCCCTTTCCCTCCCCCTTTCCCTCCCCCTTTCCCTCCCCCTTTCCCTCCCCCTTTCCCTCCCCCCTCCCCCCCTCCTGCTCCAACTACAGGAGGCGAGATAGTGCCACGCCTGAGAATCCCTTCGTCGGGTCCATAAAGCTTAATCCCACGTCAGCGTCGCGGACCGCGACGTTTATTGGGAAGGAATATGAAATGGATTCGAGTCATTGGCGTCTGGCGAATGATGATCCTCAAGGGAGAAGTGGGATTAAACTATACATTACGTTATTAACATTTCTTGATTGGAACATTTTTGTGACATTTCTTAATTTTTATGATCGTACGTGCTCCATTCCTGTTCCGTCTTAATTTTCTGTGGTCATAGTACGTGTTGTTGTTGTTGTTTTCTTTTGTTTGCGAAATGTTGCCTGTCGAATTGAATTGTTTCTCTCTGGTTCTCCTGGTCCTGTTTTGGATGCGCGTTTGTGTGCTTGTGTATTGGGGGTTGGGGTGAGGGGGGGTGTATATGCAAATTATGACGTGCTTGGTCCGAAGTAGGTTATTTGGGTGTTAGTCTAGTGTTTCTGGTTGAATTTGGCGAGACGAATATGTTGGCCGTAGAGCGTGTAGGAGTCTGCGAGGGAACGAATGTGTTCCATCCCCATTGTCAGTAAAAGTGTGATTCTGTATCCGCGCGCGTGCGTGTGTGAATATTTATGTGTGTGTGTGTGTGTGTGTGTGTGTGTATGTGTGCGTGTGTGTGTTTGTGTGTTTGTGTGTATGTGGATCCGCGCCGTTGACGTTTGGTTCCATGTGTCAGTCGCTTTGGCTCTGTTTACTTGTTTTGTGCTATTTGTTCGGTGGACTTGTGTTTTTGGTTTAACGAGGACATTTTTATTGTTGGAAGGGTAGTGGCTGCTGCTGCTGTATCACTTGTAGGACTTGTTTATTCGGAATCAGGGCTGTGCATTCCGCGTAAACCAGTGGACTTGGATTTACAGTGTCCCCTTTTTGGCCGAGCTGAATTCGCTGCGAGGCCACCCAACTCGAAAGGGTAAATCATACAGGTCGGAACATCTGCGTTGCCCAGCGGCCCGCGAACTCCACTCGTCCCCGGAGACTGTGGGGTTAAGCCTTCCCGTTTGCTGGTTTCCTTTGTGCAAATTGATTTGTGAACGCGCTCGCTTGTAGTCTCTGGATCTGCACCCTCGCTCGACACAGCATTTCATTTTAGTGTTGCCACTCGTTTATCTATTGTTTATGATTAGAGAGTATTGTTTTAATGCAATGTTGAATATTGGAGTGAAAGAAGGAGAAAGCTTTTCACCGTTTATATAAACGTGTCTCTTTTTTATGGCTTGTCCTGCATTGTTGGTCGGGATTGTCTCTTTAAGAACACCAATAAACCTCTGCATTTAAATTCAATCCGTATCATGTTCCGATATGTTCATCTTCAAACGACATCCACATGTCATTGTTCTCATTATTTGGCGGAGAATTGGGACACGCTCTCGACTAATGCAGTTGACTTTTTAAAGCGTTTTGATGGTATTATGCTATTAATTGTCCTCTTGTTTTCCGGCGAACAGAAATTTTTACAGGCGTTTGTTTGCACGTGCAGTAAACAACGGCGCCAGCTTGTGGAAACTCATATTGGAAACCGTATTTTGGCTTTTGTTACATGAGTTCTGATTGTTTTGTTTTTCAAGGGACTCGAGTATTGACGAAAACTGATCTGCTTTGACCTACATTAGCCATTGTTGGCATGTTCAGACTTGTAGTCAGTATAGGTATCAGCCGTAATAGGTTAACTTTGCCTATCTTGGTCGGGATCTATATTACTTAACGTCAACCTGCATTGGTCAGTAGCAAATTAACCTACATGTACTCTGTTTCCGACGGACAGAAATTGTATTACTGTTTCACATGTGCAGTAAACAAAGGCACCAGCGTGTGGTCTCCCGTATCGGAAACCGTATTTCGACTTTTACGGCGAGAGTTCTAATTGGGTAGCATTTCAAGGGCTACATTTATCAGGTGGTGATGACCTGGATTGACCCACGTACCGTAATTTTGACGCGTATGACCATCATTAGCATCTTTAAACTTGTAGTCGGTATGGTTATGGATCGTTAATCTTGGCCTGCGTTTCTCTACATCAATACTTATCAATACTGGAAAACGTTGCCTCAAATTGACCTACATGCAGTTTGTTTTCCGACAAACAAATTTGATTAGGGTTGCTTCACATGTGCTGTAAACAACGACTCCAGCCCTTTCGACTTTTACAGCGTGAGTTCTGAATGGGTGGCATTTCAAGAGCTACAGGTATTGGCGGAAAAGAGTTGGCGTTGACCTACCTTACTTGGCTTTGGCCTGTATCAGTCCATCTTAACCTGTCAGGACCGGATCACGCTGGTGTGTGCCATCTGTACGGATTTACTGTACGTTAACTTTATCATGCTATGTCTGATCTGTAATTTGCATTGACCTGAATTAACCTATAGGTAATGCAACTAATCCGGGTTGATCTGTATCTGATAATTGACCTACATTGCTTAGTATATGCTAACATTAATTAACCTGTATTGGCTTCTGAGAACTGACATTAATCTTTTAACTGATCTACAATAACTAACATCATCACTGATATGTATTGACCTGTGTTACTAACACTGACCTACTTTCATTTGTATAGAGCTAATCCAAACCTACATTAGCCACTGGCCATTCACCGTGGCTGATAGTTATCGTATCGCTAGACACAGAGCTATTCTGTTCAAAGTAAACTAATATGTGAAGGTCAGTTTTGGTCAGCTTGTATCGGCGTGCGTCTGAAACGGCGGTCTGTACAAATATGCAAGGGAAGTGAATAACGAAATCAAGGTCTGTGTGTGATGGCTGGCAATGAAACGACTACGAGAGACAAGCTTGTATTTTTGTTTTTGTTTTTTCATTGAGGTCGTTAATTGAGTTCAATATATGCGTTATCAATGTAATAGATGCACGTTTGAAACACAAATCAACGCACACACTCAAACTTATACATACGTCTACACTCGCGCGCACACGCACACGCACACGCACACATACACACACGAACGCGCAGTCATACACATACACGTACACATACACGTACACATACACATACACGTACACGTACACGTACACATACACGTACATGTACACGTACACGTACACATACACGTACACATACACATACACATACACACACATACACATACACATACACATACACATACACACACACATACACACACAAACACACACACACACACACACACACACACACACACACACACACACACACACAGGGAGAGAGAGAGAGAGAGAGAGAGAGAGAGAGAGAGAGAGAGAGAGAGAGAGAGAGAGAGAGAGAGAGAGAGAGAGAGAGAGAGAGAGAGAGAGAGAGAGAGAGAGAGAGAGAGAGAGAGAGAGAGAGAGAGAGAGAGAGAGAGAGAGAGAGAGAGAGAGAACCTAAATTTTGAAATTAGTTCTAGTCCGTTGAGGCGTCAAGTGCCTTACTCCATTATATGGGGTGATTCGAAGTAAGCATTAAATAAGATTGGTTAGAGATGCGTCAGTGCCCAATATCCCCTCATCCTTTGTCCATTAACTCCTTGATATGTATAGCGTGAGTGACAGGGCCGTTTAATGCCCTTGATGGTGATCCAATAACCTGATTGGCAAGGCGAGGAAAGCAGTTATTTCCCGCGTCGGATGGAATCTTGTTGCGTCCTAGTTTTATAGGCCTATTGTTGGTTGTATTCATGTATAGCTAGTTTTATTGATTATTATGAATAAGGAAATTGGATTGGAAATTAGAACCATAGGACACGTATACGCACTCGCGCGCGCGCACACACACACACACGCACACTCACTCTCTCTCTCACACACACTCATTTACTCTCACTCACTCACTCACACACATTTCTCTCCCCCTCTCCCTCTCCCTCTCCCTCCCCCTCTTCCTCTCCCTCTCCCTCTCCCTCTCCCTCTCCCTCTCCCTCTCCCTCTCCCTCTCCCTCTCCCTCCCCCTCTTCCTCTCCCTCCCCCTCTTCCTCTCCCTCTCCCTCCCCTTCTCCCTCTCCTTCCCCCTCTTCCTCTCCCTCCCCCTCTCCCTCTCCCTCTCCCTCTCCCTCCCCCTCTTCCTCTCCCTCTCCCTCCCCCTCTTCCTCTTCCTCTCCCTCTCCCTCCCCTCCCCCTCTTCCTCTCCCTCCCCCTCTCCCTCT